>CAJDSM010000130.1:13671-28482 GCA_903981925.1 Ostrea lurida
ATGGCGACTTGCCTGTTGAGCAGATCCCCTGTGTATTCTGATCACATTGACCACCTACCTGTGTTAATCTACCTGTCAGGGTATTTATTCTTCCTGGTGCTGAATTGATTGTGGAATTTAAATGTATGCATTCTATCTAAAAATAACTTGCTATTAACAAATTAGTCTTGGTAATTGGGTTTTGCAGTACGTTGTTAATTAGCATAAAATATTATTTATGATAAAATCAATATTTATTAAGTTTTTAATAGATTTGTACTTTCATTGATAAAATGTGATTTTATATAATTACTGTAGAGTACTTGTTACTCTGATTTTTTAATTACCACTGAGTAAAATTATTAATCCAGAGTTGGAATGTAAAAATATATCCTCTTTTAATTCTGAACATCAATAGAAACACTTAGATTTATGTTTTAGACTGAATTATGATTTATTTAATTTAATCACTTTAAGCAAAGAATTATGTGTCAAACATTCATATTTACCGATTTATTTTATTCATAGACTGAGAAATGCCTTCTTTTAGATCTTGTTCAAAATATGTTCACATGTAGTAATTAACTGCACTGCAGGAATAGCTAGTACATGCATACAATAGATTCAAGATGACAGAAATTGCAAAATTGATTCAAAGCCCACACTGTCCCTCTTTTAAGTCAGCAGGACGTGTTATAAAAATTGTCCACTGATTGTAGCATCTGCCGATTCAGACCATTACAAATTTCTATACTTCATATTCATTGTCTTATTGTTCAATTCTGAAGCAAACAGGCAGCCCCTCCCCCTCACCACACCAAATTTCATTTGAATGCAACATTTTTAAACCATCAAATCATGAGCACGTACCTTTTTGATAGCCTGTACAATTAATACCAAACTCGTTCTCTTGATACATTTATCATATAACCATATTTTGTACACTAAATTAATTGGTTTCAGATTTAAATAAATGTATTTGACTGAGATGATAAATGCCAGGAAAACCCATGAAAGCTTATATAAATTTGTAATGGATCCTTTTTAGCTCACCTGGACCGAAGATTAAGTGGAGCTTTTCTTATCACCTTTGTTGTCCATCGTCTGTTCGATCTCGATCTGTCTGTCTTCAAACTTTTTGACTTCTTTCATCCTGAAACTGTGGGACCAGAACATATCAATCCAAAACTTTGTACAAATCATTCATTGGGTAATGAGATCAAGTTTGTTAAAATGAAGGACCATGCAGGCCCCCATCAAAGGGGAGGCATCACGAAAAAGGAAAATACACAATAGAGTACGGGTATCATTAAAAAACTGAGAATTTATATGAAAGCTTTCCTGAATATAGGGCTGGAAATTCATGTTTTGTTCAAATATTTGACACCCAGGGGTAGATTGTTTTACAATAGGGGATCAAAAGTGTACATGTACAGGCTTGGGACCAAGAAGATGTTATAAAAAATTTCGAACCTTTCTGGCATTCATATTTAAACTGACAAAAAATAAAATTGTGTCCAAGCCTTGCTCATAAACAAATTTTCGTTTTCATTCACAAAAAATATGTCCGATTTTAAGCAAGATTCTTGCATTTTTATGTATTTTCATGATCTTTGAGCATTAAATCTTTAGATACCACCAATGTAAAACTCCAAAAATTACCACCCTGATTAAACTATCATACATGGGTTATCAATTTGCAGAAAATAATTGTTGAAATTTCATTTTTATTTTTGACATTTTACAGGGCAGATTTCCACCCTTCGTGGGCTTATCTCTTTGCCATCCAGATCGATCATGCCACTACCCAGAGGATTTAAGGGTGAGGCCACTATAGGGGGCTCAAAGTTCGATATTGAGTTTTATTGGGAAATATCTCTAAAAATGTTTTCTAAAAACCATTGAAACCAGAAAGAGTACATATTTATCTGAAAGCTTTCCTGATATGGAATAGATTGAATTCACTCAGATCAGTGTCTAGAGAAGGAGCGGAGTTAGTGAAACCAAGTTTGGGGAACTTGGAGGAAACCAATATGGGAACTCGTAAAATAAGGAGGACAGTCAGGGACAACCAATAAAGAACTATGAGGAAGGACCATGTAGGGACAACCAAATGGGATTAATTTGGCAATGGACACTAACAAGGTAATAGCCCTATTATATTAGGCCCTGCTGATCACAAAATTAACAAGTTAGTCCATATATTTAGGCCCGTTGCGAGTCAGACATTAAAAGTTTAGTCCTGATATTTAGACTCATGCTGAACAGACATGTAACAGTTAGTCCTCTATATTTAGGTCTGTGCTGATCAGACATTAACAAGTTATCCTATATATTTAGGTCTGTGCTGGATCAAAATTACAGTTAGTCCTCTATATTTAGCCCATGCTGATTCACAATATTAACAAGTTAGTCCTATATATTTAGGCCCATGCTGATCACAAATTAATCAAGTTTAGTCCTCTTATATTTAGGCTGTGCTGATCAGACATTTAACAAGTTTTAGACCTCTATGGTTATGCTCCTGCTTGGTCAGAAATTAACCAAGTTAGTCAGGCGTGCTAATTAGAATTAACACGTTTGTCCTCTGATATTAAGGTTAGCCCACGTACACTAAAGCTTGTACTCTTGCTTTGGTTTCGTAAAATCGCAGGTCCGAGTTTCGAAATCTGCCAGGGACTTTTTGTTCATATTTAGTGCAAGACATTTTGAAAATCATGTTTTTTTAAATTCAAATTTCATATTTTCCACCTTTTTCGCATGTATAATTATTATTATATCATTGTATCTTTCATAATAAATCAATCGTGCTATTTTGAGAAACTTTTTCCAGATGTAGTGGGCCACCTTAAGCCTGTGCTGATCAGCGGTGTTCAATCAGAAGGTAAAAATAAAATGATTGCACTACTCCAAGTCAAGCAAGAATATCAGTCAGTTTTGATAAATGCATTCAGGAGGGACCTATGGGTAGAGCAAAATTAGGACTATCCAATGGAAAAAATGGTAAACTCCTCGTTAGGTTTTTATTTGGCCATGTTGTTGGTTAGAACATGTCTGTGCTCATAAATATCGACATGTCTTATCTTTAAGGTTAGAACTTTCTGCGTTATTAACGATATCAGTAGGCTTTATGACTTGGAACATTCGGTGTTGTTTTTTTTTTTGGTAACAAAATCAGTAGAGCTTTAAGGTTAGCAATAATCAGTGGAGCTTTAAGGTACAGAACATTCTAAAGTACTGTTCTTAAACCTGAGACACTGAAGCATAAACTTCATGTTAGAAAACAGTACCAGGACAAGTTTGAAAATGCATCCATGATTTGGGATCACAGACATTTGAGTCTGAGATACTCAGATGTAGTTGGATATATGGTGATTTCGGTATACCTACGGTATGTAAACCCCCCCCCCCCCCTCCCACTTCATGTAGGGGCGTACTGAACAACAACATATACATATGTGGGTTCATGACCATTCAACAACTTGATTACTGTGTTTCTGCTGCTGTAACGGTTTCTTATAAATAAAATTTCAAGTGTTTTGATTATTTTTAATTATAAAGATATCAGGTAACAAAACTGGACATAGAAATACATGTTGTAATGAAAATTTCAAGACGGGATGGTTTCTATCACAAATTTGTTATTAGAACACGGTATTCTTTAAAAACTGTTTCTCGTCTGACGAGAGATAAAAATTGATTGTTCTGGATACAACAGTGCTGCCTATGCAAGGACCAGGCAAGCTATAACAGAGGAGCTGCCCCAAATTTCACAGAAGGGTCAGGTTCAAGCCATTACAGCACTGCTGCCTTGTTATTTGTAGCCAGGGTTGTGCTGTGGCGAAATGTGTGTCTGAATGTCACTGATATGCACAATAGTATGGCTGATGTCACAGAGAAACACGTCGGCAATCACTAACAGCCTGTAACCAACGCTCGACACGATGTTCTTCAGAAACACTCCTCCGCCATCCACCTAGGATGAATAAACAGTGATTTCGGAAGATGAGATTCCTCTTTTACTACCATAGATTCTCTTTTGCTCCACAGATAAAAATGTTCCTCACATCCTGGTAAAAATGTGAAAGACTTCATAATAAAATGGTTCCTGGTCTATCCATCTCCAAACTTTTCGAACTGATCATTTTAACTTGACGTTCTGCTTTGAGCGCTACGGTATGTGGAAATGGCTTCCACTCCCAGGACTGTCCTTTGATTTTCATTGCTTGCTCAATCACTGTCATCATCCACAGGAATAGCTTTCTTCCTCTCTTAGGTCTTGGTTTTAATTTTCCTCATCCTATAAGTAAAGAAATATTATGAAAATGTGAAACATATCTGAACAGAAACCGAGACTTTCCAACACCAAATGTTCATCATTATGTTGATTCAGGATGAGGTGACCAATATGTTTCAAGTTGAATGAAATACCAAACCTTAAAGTACATGTCAACTGCAATTTGGACCATGTTTCTCAACATTACAAACTATGATTGATTGTATATCGTTTTACGTCCCGCTTGAAAATATTTCATTCATATGGAGACGTTCACCATTTGCCAGTGAAGGCTGAAAATTTAGGCCTATGCTCGGAGCTCATGGCCTTTGAGCTGGGAGGAATCTTTATCATGCAACACCTTGCTGCGACATTGGGGCCTCAGTTTTTGCGGCCCATCTGATAGGACCGTCCCATTTAGTTGCCTCTTACGGACAAGCAAGGGGTACTAAGGACCTATATAACCGGATCCCCACAGGGTTACAACTACGAGATTTTGGTTGTGTACTCACATCACTGCTGTCTGAGGACCCACTGCTCTCCTGTATGGACCTTTTTGCTGGTTTTTACGCGCGAGTTCCTGTTGTCCAAACCCATTGCAGCACTCTGGCGATTGGCCGCCTTCCTGGCTGGTACTCCTTCGTAACACCCGCACCGACTTAAAGTCTGTTTCGATGTCATCAGCAAGTGCAAGAAGGTCACTGGAATCTGGAATATATAATATTCCACTGCTTCATCATCCCACACAATGTAAGTGTAATATAATCATGCATGAGTAAATATAATCACATGCCGTGTACGAGTAAAAATAATCACATGATTATCTTATGCATACCATATTGAACTTTTTTTTCCAGAGGTGTAAACTTAGTAGTTATTTCAAGGCTCATAGGAATATATAGTTCCAGATCATTAGTTACCATATTTAGAAGTATCTTTCTTGCAAAAATACATATTCTGATTGCAGACAAATTGTGAGTGTAATGTTGCTATTGAATATATGGCAGTTATGATACCAAACCATTAATGTTCAGCCACATGGTGGGCGGATAAAACGCCCCCGTTTTAACCAGCGGTTTAACCTGTTTATAACCGCCCAGGTCAATACCTCCCTAAATGGTCAATATGTGGTCAATACTGGTCAATTGAAATTTAAAGTTGCCCTTTTCCTAATTTATAAATACATTTCATTGCAAAAATAATAGATTTTATGTCTTTTCAAAATCAGCTTTATTACAAAGCATGTATCTATTGATCAATTAATGATAATAATTCATTTAATTACACCACAGTATGAACTTCTGACCTTTTCAAAGCTCTCATTTCTAGCTGATACCCCCTATTAACTTTTTAGTTATGGGGCAACTGTTTTAATGCAATACTGATAGTAGCACTTTTCAGAGACAATTCTGCATGTTTTAAGATATTAATATATTGGCTAATGACTGTACGTATGGGTTCAACTTATCTTCAGTACTATACCATGTACATTAGAGGGTTACAGGAAAGTATAGTTTGACCAATGAGAGACAAAATAATTTCTGCTTATATACCTGGACAGAATAACAGCTTAGATCAGCTGAGCACTGTGATCTAGTAAATATAATATAAAACTGTGGTGATAAACATGTTGCAAAGACAGTGCTCTAAATGGAGCAAATATTACTTGGGTCAGGTATAATGACAAGTGTTAATTAACATACCCAAGGGTCCAGGGATGGCAATTGTGGTGTGTTATTGTTATGAAAACATAACCACACTGACACACCAATGTGATCATTAGGACTGATGAATACTCTTCAGAAATTACTTGTATGGAAAATAGTAAGGACTTTCAAGTTTATAGGAAAATACAGAAATTAAATAGGGAATTGACACCCTGCTCTTGCTAGGACAAAAGTTAAATAGTTTACAATTTTTACAGTGAGCATTTTCCCAATTGAATAAAATCTTATGCATTATTTAATCTCATTTGCAATTGTAAGTGTTGTAAGTGCATGTTAGAATTACAGTATTTATCATCATAATGAACTCGTTAACATTTAAAATAACCAATAATATAGAATAACGACCATCAAATCTTCAATTGACCACAATCGACCAGTATTGACCAGTATTGACCGGTTTTAACCAGTATTAGACCACCGGCCCGGTCAATACTAGGTATTGACCGCTTTTTTGCCAACCCTGGTCAGCCAACATTGTCACCCCTCAGAAAAACCCACTACGACAAACTTACTTTGTTTTCAATGTTTCGTTCGACACTTGATGAACCTGCTGCAGTGCATGCTGTATATTTTCATTATTCAGAACTGAAAAAATAACCAAACAACACATGTATACATAATGAAAGAGGACGAAAGCTACAATCAGAAAATAATCCAAAGCCTAGTCTCCTCACGTCTTAGAATATTACTTTTAATAAAATCTACAAAATTCTACCCTCAGTTTACACTTCCTAATGTTTGTATATCAATTGATTAGTTTAAACAACTTTCAGAATTTCATTTTCTGTTCAAAACTCCAATCTTACATGAAATGTTCTTGCAGACTTGTCTCATATGATCTAGATGTGACAAGATTTGATCAATGCTGACTCCATCTTTCTTGGCCCCAGCATTTCCAACCCTACAATAAAAACCACAAACCATGCACACCAATAACAAGCAAACACTATGTAACAACTACAGCGACTAGTAAACAGAGAGTGGGCAACGCCCACATGGTTAATCTTGACAGCCATCGATATAAAATGGGTCTTGAGATCACAAATTAAAGTTGCCTAATATTTTAATACATCGGATGATTTGACTGAAATTGTAAATATCATTGATATCATATGAAGATATAATGAGAAAGTTGTGATATACAGTTGGTCCAAGTAATAACTATGAAATACAATAATTTTGAGAGAATCCGATAAGATGTCAGGATAGACATGGGTCTCAAACTATTTATTTTGCCTCAGACTAGTATGATGTAAGTCCTGAACACCTTTTTTCAACTTGTATTTCTCCCTTATACTGTCCACCGAAATTGTTGGGTTGCCGAAGTCAATAAAAGTTTTGTCTTTGCCACATCTTCTGAGAAAATACAAGTCATACTTGACTTAGCAAGTGCTTTAGACGTACAGCCTAGCACAAAAGTTTGTTCTACATACATCTCAAATTCACCAGGCAATGGCATCTGAATCAAAACCTACAGATCTGCCTAAAAACTTTAACTTGGTCAATCAAGAAAATGTACGCTGTAGGTCAAAGTCAGAAATGGAGGCAAGCATGACAGTCAACCTCCTTGTATGAAAACTTCTAAGGGCTTATTCCAAGAAAAATGATCTGGATGTCAAAACTTGCTGTGTAGGACAGAGGGAATAGATCTTTATCTTCCACATGCATGTTTTGACTTGCTTTGTAAATGGGCTGTTAGTCCTCTTTGTGCTAAACTGAGGCAATCTGTCATTTGTCTTCATCTACTTTTATACAAAGTGTACATTCATTTCATGTTATATATGCATATAATTTTTTTATTTACTGCACTGGATTTCCTAGTTACAATCCTGATTCCAGCTTGTCGAGTGCAGTAAATCTGAAAGGAATACACAATCATGATAGGGGCTCTATCTACCCATCAAATAGAAAGCTGTACTTCTGTTTCAAACTGGGTTTGGCGGGGGGGGGGGGGGGGGGGGGGCAAGAATCCCAATTCATACTCTAAATAGGAAAAGGAAGTAAAATTGGATTATGACATCATAAACGTGACATTTACATGTAGCTGTCATTTTATTTTATATTTTCGTTTAAAAAATTACTTTTCATTTTTACCAAACACCGAGTACAAGAATGTATGGACAAATTTCACTTTTAAGCGACAGGATAATTTTTTTACAGTACGCACGACATATAAAATGATGGAAAAAATTGGTTTGTCCTCAGGTGCAAGGAAAATGTTCACAAAAACTAGCATTTTCAAGTGAATTTTATTTTTAAAAATTATCAGTCCTATCGAGTCTGATATAATATACAATTATTGCTGTTTTTGAGGTCAATGTGATGATTTATACACCTGAGAAGTACACTATTCACCGAGCACAAAGGGCGAGGTGTATTTTACTTTGAAGAAGTCTAAATCACCATATTGATTGATAAAGCAGCAATAATTGTTTAAATACCATATAAGTAGAAATTTTAGTGAGACGCAAATTTAGCGTTTTCTCCATAAAAAATGGCATTTTATTTTAGCGGTAAATAATTTTAGCGATTTTATAATCTATTTTCCAATGATTTGGAATGAATTGTTAGCAATATTTAATTTTAGCGATCTGAAAGCCCTCGCTAATAATGCCAAAATTAAATCCTCGCTAAAATTTCTGCTTATACGGTATATGATTAAAAAACTCTTCAAGATTGTTCTTTGTGGTGCATCAATCAATCGCAGCAAGTTGGCTGAGATCCAAAATAGTAGAAGTCAATATATCATAATATTCACGAATTTCACGTGGAGGTGAATATAAGGAATTTTTGACTTCTACTTTGTTGGATCTCAGCCAGTCAGAGAGCTAGAAAGTATTAAAGTATTTAAATTCAAGGTTTTACCAAAACCAAGAAATGCAGTAATCATAAGGTCCTTTTTACCTCTGTCGTTTCTTTGGAGTGCCATTCATTTTAGAGACTTGAGCCAGAATTATCTCTGCTAACTTGTCCTCGTATTCCTGGGCCCAGTACTTCAGTATAGATACAGCAAAGAAGTCCGTCTTTTTATAGTCTCTGCACAGAATGGGTCGAATTAGGTCTGTGGAAGGTCTGGAAAGAAAATGTTCACAACATAATGGTATAGTCCTGTAAAAACTGTGACATGCATAGTACTCTCATAAGCATAGAGCAAACTAATTCGATATTTCTACAGACCTGGTGATTGACTCATTTTTAAAATACTTGAAACTATTAAACTAAAGGCATTTTCATATATGTATATTGAGCAGTTGTTTACTTTCTTACATTCCTAATCACTATAATAGTGATCCCTTATCATAATAGTGATCTCTTATATTAAATAGTGTTGATCTCTATACATCATACAGATGATCTATCATTATACAGTTGATTCCAAATCATCATAGTGGTGATCTCTTATTATTATGCAGTTGATTCCGCAGTAAGTTAGTTGTACTAAGTGTTTAAATCAAGGGCCAAAGAATGTCATATCTGTGTCAGATAAATTATGTAAAATAGAACAAAAGACACAGATTTCCATTATGTTAAATTTGTGTAAAAGAATAATGTTTCCATTCCAGCATGATATGCTCTTAGCATTTTCATTCGATTCCGAGGATTTATGTCGTAGCTACAAATGATGACATCTCAATTGATGAGTAGAGATCCTATTGATTTGTGATGTACAATGTACATGTAGGTCTTGTCTTGTCTTTTTGTAATCGTATCACCGCTGTTTGATAATAACAAACTTGACCAAGAGTTACGGATCCTTATACGGGAAAATTTAATGAATTCTGCTCACAAGAAGGTAATCTAAATCTTGTATTTAAAACAAGATGTCCAAATTAAAAAAAAAATCTAAATTTATTGATGGAGATTTTGGGTCCACATTTTAGCAATTGACAAAAGATGAGATTATAATTTTTTTCTTGACACATTTGCAGTTGTTAAAGAAGAGTCTATGAACAACAAGGCGTGATAGAAATAGACAATGGAAACCACGTGGAAAATAATCTGTCCGACGCGGCATTCAGTGACGAGGAGGACGATATTCCACTAGGTTAGTCTCTCAACATAAAACTTCATTCAGAAGTTTCAAATTCTAGCATCAGAAATTTTACAAAAATATGGTCTTGTTCCTATACACTTTCTGTCAGAATTTTAGAAGTTGCATGATTTTACCTTGTGTGGATAGAGGTAAATTAGAAGCCATATATTTACAGAAAAACTCCGACCTGACGTACGTTTCAACCAATTCGAGACACAAGGTATGACCCGGTGGATTTAGATGAATTTCTTCAACAGCTGGCGGTGATATTTACGAGTATACAGTCCAGCTCAGAGATGAAAGTAAGTACAGCCAATTCTGTTTGTTGAATTGCTTAGTATGGTCAATGCCGGTACAAATTACAAATAAAATACAATTTATCGGAACATGTGGTGTAGATCCATGGTTAAGCATTATGTTGGTATATTTTGGTTGTTATTTGGTGTTATTTTTTCTTCAGAGATCAGGAGATTCAGTGTGAAGTGATGGACAGACTCCTACAGACGATACTAAGGGAGGTCAGTCCAATTTTCTGGGGGTTTTAAAGGTAAAAAATTCTATATTTGGATGTACATCTACATAAGTCATGAACTGCGACTCGTCATGCCAGCACTCGTTCAAGTTTCATGAGTAGCATGTCAGATAGAAGTGTTGCAATTCATATCCACGTGTGTTTCAAAATTGAAATGCATTTCATTTATTTATGTTCTGCTTTCATTTTCTGTCAAAATTCCCATGTATATAAGCTTGATCAGATTTAGTACGTTCCTTTCACGCTTCCGAATGTCCAGAACGCATGGAATTGCAATGGAATGATTTGGAATCCAATTCCGGACGGATTCTTTCTCTCCTTTCAGAAAGGTGGTGCAGCAGGAATCATTACGGGACAGCAATAGATATTGTATTCCTCTAGATATGTAAAGAGGATATGAAATGTCTGTCTGGACATTTGAAACATTTTAACTGTAAACGAAGGGGAACCACACCCTCCACATACCCATATATTTTTGGTTTTTCTTACTTTTCCCCTGTAAATGAAAAATCTCTATACTTTCACTTCACTTGTCAACATCATATTTTTCTTTTTATTTCGTTTTAATAGTAAGTTTTACCTATGCTACTGTTACCGAATTCCTTGTTATAAGATCCTTTACTTAAATAGCGCCCGCTAGTGCAGTTTATAAGATTTTTTTTTTTTTCTCAGCATAAGAATAACTGCCGGAATCTTGATTTAGCATATGAAGCAAAGCAACTTTACATATATAGTCAGCCATATTGTGAATTTCTATTTTGTTCCGATTCATTCCATTCAGCGTGGAAAAAGAATGTCCGGAATCGATTCAGAACGAATGATGAGAACACACCCATTAAGTTTTACTAAACGATGGAATATTTTAACTGTCTCGGGAACTTGATTGCCATGTTTCTGATTCTGAAATTAAAATGAAGGAATGCCCTGTCATAAAGAGAGATTCTAATCATCATGGAGAAGATGTAATGCTTTCCTGCGTTGTATATTTTCAGGACGAAGTGACCAGGATATGACGTACCACTGGCAGCCTGTATTTGTCAGATCCTGTCCAACCAACCAACAGCAACCTCTTTCCCAAGATCAGGATGAAGAGTAAGTCAGTTATGTCAGACAAAATGGAATGATCGAAATTCACAGAATTATTTCCAGACTCGTGGAAATTGACGTACAGATTCATACATAAAAGAAGCACTGCAGTGACTCTTGACTTATCATTTCAGGTCTCTAGAAGATTCCATAGGATCGCCCCTTTGTCATGTTTAGTGAGAAATCTGTACCACTTCTGTTTACACAAGTAGCTGAAATGATATAACATGGTGTCTGTTTTGTTTGACTTTTGTTGTGAGAATTTTGATATGTATTGATATACGTTATACACTTCTAATATTAAGAGCCATGTTTAGGTTTCTCAACAGTCCGTCCATCTGTCCGTCAACAATTTTTGTGAACACTAAAACTCAAAACCTATATGTACATAGCTGATTATTGCACACTTGTTCATCACCGTATGCAGATGTGCATGTTGAAATTTGGTTTTACAGGGGTCAATATTTGGGGGGGGCTTATTTTTCATGAAAATTCACAGATTTTGCAAACCCAAACTGATACATTGTACGTAGCTGAAATTTGCGCACATGCAGATGCGGATATTGAAGTTAGTTTTTTATAGGGTCACTATTTATTGTGTGAAGAGTGTATAACTTAGACCCAACATTCATGTACTAGAAGCCGTCTAAATGTATTTTAAAAATATTTTATTCTATTCAAATCGTTTTGTGGTTTAGTAGGTTTTTAACGACTATGCCGGAGGAGGACCCCAACAGACAGCCCATCTTACAGCTGCTGGGGAGATGTTTACCCGACAGGCCAGGATTGGGTACTATCTGCTGTACTTCATCAAAGTCGGGTAGTCTCATGGTACTATCTCCTGTACTTCATCAAAGTCGGGTAAGTCTCGGGCTACTATCTCTTACTTTATTTAAAATCGGGTAAGTCTCGGGCTACTATCTCCTGTATATATCAGCCTCGGGTACTATCCCTGTATATCAGTATCGGGTACAATCCCTGTATATCAGTCTCGGGGGTACTATCTCCTGTATGTCAGTCTCAGGGTCTATCTCCGTATGTCAGTCTCGGGGTACTATCACTTGTATTTCATCAAATTCATGGAAGTCTCGGGTACAATTTCTCCTGTATTTCATTAGAGTTTGGCATGTCCGAAACAGAATCCGTAACCAGCTGGCGTCAGTCTGAGGGCTGTCTGTACTCACTGTAATGTTTCATTTTCAGCAAAGTCAATGATGAAAAGATGAACACGTATAAAGATTTCTGTAAAAGTTTGGACAATAAAGACCTCTCATCCTGTTTAATGAGAGACATAAAAGGTAAGAGTGCTGATAGATGCAAGTCTATATTTATGCTTTATCATTGCAAGGATTGTATTTGTTTTTTGTTACATACTTTCAGTTAGTAAGTCGATTGTAGACATTTCTATAATGTACTTTAACTTTTGTAAGTAAGCTGTAAGGATTGTGAATGATTTTTCTCTGATGTATTTTCAGTTATGTCAAGAGGATGATGTTCGCTTGTTTCGTTCTTGATGCCCGATATTTATACTATAGTAAGTACATGTATTTATTATTAGGTGATATTTACACTATAGTAAGTACATGTATTTCGTTACGTCAGCCACGTATTTACATAATGAGTAGAATGAGTACACTGTTTATTACATTGCACAACACTTGTATATAAATATATATGTCTGAAATTTACAATGTTTATTATCATGTTTTGTTAACTTTGATCTCTTATTTCAGTTCCCTAACATAGCTATAGGAAATGTAGAACTTCTTCACATGATTGTATCGGCCATTGACGGCACACAGGTGAGGAAATTCTGGCTGTCGTCAAATATCACAAACAGCTACATGTAATTCACGATTTTGTGAATTTATCAGGTTCATTTCATACGAAACTTTAACCGCTTACCTTATTTTAACAGCTGCAAGAATTGATCTGCCAGATTCTACAAGGACATCTTGTAATGTTTAGAAAAGACTCTTTCCTTCCATTCTAAGTAAGGTACAAATTACATACAGTCAGAGGAACAAGGTAATTTTACTGGCTGATAATGTTATAAGTTACCAGTGACTGTGATGATGAAGGACTAGATATAACACTGATAATTTGTCGTTAGATGGGAGCCTGGAGTGGAGACGTTGGAGCAGTACTTCCTGTGGCAGCTGATCTCCGCCCACAACATCCCCGTGGATTACATCATCCAGTCCTACCCAAACTCGACTATTCTGGTACGTCATTACATTCAATGCCAGTCCTACCCAAACTCGATTATTCTGGTACGTCATTACATTCAATGCCAGTCCTACCCAAACTCGACTATTCTGGTACGTCGTCGCATTCAGAACAGCCACAACCACCTGTTCTCTGTATATATTATGTGTGTGTCGACTATTCTGGTACGTTATCGCATTCAGAACAGCCACAACCACCTGTTCTCTGTATATAGTTATGTGTGTGTCGACTAGGTACGTCATCGCATTCAGAACAGCCACAACCACCTGTTCTCTGTATATAGATATGTGTGTGTCGACTATTCTGGTACGTCATCGCATTCAGAACAGCCACAACCACCTGTTCTCTGTATATAGTTATGTTTGTGTCGACTATTCTGGTACGTCATCGCATTCAGAACAGCCACAACCACCTGTTCTCTGTATATAGTTATGTGTGTGTACATGCAGTACAGTAATTCTCGTTGTATATTGCAGCTCACGCCGAAGCCTTGTCAAGTATTCTAGTACTCCTGAAACAAGAAGGGTAAGGTTCCTACAATATAATTTTATTGATTATGCAAACTAGACACAACTCTTGAAAATCACCTGTATAAAGATGAGGGACCACTTGCATAAAGGTTAAGGATCACCACTATGGTTATTAGGATCAACTGTGTGATTATTATGGATCAGCCCATTGATAATAAGGATCTCCACTATGATGATTAGGGATCAATTGTATGATAAGGGATCACCAATATGGTAATTAGGGATCATCATTATGATGATAGAGATCAACACTATGATTAGGATCAACTGTATAATGATTAGGGACAACTGCATCATGATTAAAACTGTATAATGATTAAAACTGTATAATGATTAAAACTGTATAATGATTAAAACTGTATAATGATTAAAACTGTATAATGTTTAAAACTGTATAATGATTAAACTGTTAATGATTA
>CAJDSM010000130.1:41777-53604 GCA_903981925.1 Ostrea lurida
ACGTGTAGTGAATAGAGAATATATTGTTAATTTCAGGTACTGTGTGAGGTTCACGCCTGCACTAAGTAATAGGAAAAATAATATTGTTAATTCAGAGTATGTTTGGAGTTCCATGGCGCGTGCTGATAAAAATAAATTTAGTTAATATTCAGCGTATTTGATGGAGTTCCGGCGTGCTAGTGAATAGAAAAAAATAATATTGTCTATTTCAGCGTATGTTGTGAGGTTCCACGACGTGCCTAGTGAATAAAAAATAAAATGTCATTAATTTAGCTATGTTTTGGGGGTGAATGTGTAGAAAATCATATCAAGTCTGGTCACAGTAAAACTAAAATGTCGTTAACTACAGGCTATGTTGTTACTTACATAGGAGTTAAATACAGGCTATGTTGTTACTTACGTAGGAGTTTAAAGCATCATTAGCTTCCCTCTCAGAAAGACTATTTTGAATCCCAGCAACTGTATTGTAACATCTCTCCAGTTTCTGAAAAGTAACACTTAATCATTATGCAGCATAGGATATTACAGTCGTGGCAAATTCTTATGCTATATCGACAGCATATTTTGGGACAGGGACCAGGTCCCTTGAGATTAAGAATTCAGCGCCATTTTGAATTAAATTTCATGGAAATAAATTTTAACATAGAAATGGAATCATGTTGATTTATAAAGCATTAAGTAACTCCAGGAAATAAATGACCCATAAATATCTGTATAATATAAAAGCATACATACGTCATGAAACAGTTTAATGGAAACAATCTTCCAATTACATTAACATTTGTGGTTTCTTATTTACTAAACATAAAGGGTTGGTTTGATTGGGAATGGGGCTGAATGTCGGACCCAAATCAGATTGATTGACGGCCCTGAAATTACGGCCTAATGATAAATCATAAAACTTGTACCCTCTAGGCTAATTCTTATAACTTGACCTGGTATTCATAATTTTAAACAAAAGCAAAGGTAACAGTGCTGATGTCAAAGAATCGCACCCATTGCATACATGTGACAGAATCAAATTGTCTGTGTGTGAGATTTTGCTACGTTTAATAAGGGTGAGATTTTTTAAATTGATGATTTTATTCAATTCCATGTAATATTTCAAATACAACAATCATGATTTCTACTTTCGATTTTGGTCAAGCGTGAGAGTTAATTTCCCTAAATCCAGTCGTTTTAAACCACATGGGGAATAATTCGTTTAGTCGGCACTCTGAATCGATCGAGTGGTTGAATGAAGTTGATTAACAACACATTTGTTAATTGTTTAACAGAATAAAGGATCCATGAAAGGAAAGCATCACTTCAATTAATGAATTTTAAAGATGTGAATTTCAACTGATTTTGAGATGCATGGGGTAGATCACTAAGATCAGGTGTGAAAATCTACCATCTGGTGACCCATTATTTTCAAAAGAGTGGAAAATTTGTACAATTGCAAAGTATACTGTGCTTGGGACTGAAAAAAAAAAGGATTTTGACATGGGCAATGACAGGTGATTTGTCTTCTTGAGTGGTAATTCGACTTCGTTGATAAGAAAAGAATTTGAAACCAATGTTTTGAACAATGAATTTTTTTAAGCGCGAGATATAGTTTCCCACATTTGACGTCCTGAGATTGCTTCAAAAAGCGTAAGTCTCACGCCAAAAGCATGGGATATCACATGTATGCCATTGTCTGATTTTTGGAGACAAAGTCTACTAAATATCCTCATATGATATTGTACTTTCTCCCTTTTCGTAATAATTTTGGATCGCCAGCAGATGGCAAGATATTGCAAGAGAGATGCGTGTACTGAATCAAAAAATGCAAACTGAACTGGTTTATCAACATCAGCTGCACTTAAAATATTCAATACATGTGGGACAGCAAAACAAACCTCATTCAATTCATCTTTAGGTTCCAGAACTGATGTCAACACAAGTTTGGCAGGCGACAGTCGTGTAGCTTGTTCCATTCTTCAATTCACGATAAAAGTCTTACTGTTCGTTTTATCAGTAATGAAAATGTTACTTCAACATATTTCCACTTCATTCAATTCCTGCATATGCAAAGGGGAATAACTCGAAAATAATGATATTGTCCGCCATACTTGTTGTCGATACTTGCGATTTATACCCCTGTTTGATTATATTGCACCACATAAATTGGAATGTGACCATTCATAGTTTTTCGGGAAATCTCTTTGATGTTGTATGTAATTTTCAGATCAACAGAATTGGATTATTCTCTCTGAAATGTTCTTTCTTTTCCGAGCTCGACTTCCCTTGCGGGAGAGTATCGTCATTGGGTTCATAATGTCGTGACGACATAGAACTTGAGGAATTAAACAATTCTTAGATAACATTCATAAATCTGTTTGTTTTTATTTGGCATACAATGATATAGAAACCATAAACACTGAGTTAAAGAAAATGATATGATATATTATCATATTTTACGACAACATCTCTGACTACTTCCGGCATAGTCGGGCACCGGTTGAACACGAGATAGACGAAGACAGACAACAGATGATGCAATAGAATAGAAACATACAGGTGTATTTGGTATAGATAATGCGATAATCTTAATCGTTTATTAAAACCGTAACATATTTTATCAACACGAGAGCAATGGAAGGCGTTGAGCAAGCTACGAAAGAGATGAAAATCGGTAAGTTCTGATCCTGCTGTAAGTTTACATTACCGTGACAGGACATTGGGCCTGCTAACATACACATTTAAACTCCACAAAAGCTTTAAAGGTAGTTACAGAAGTAATTCTAAAGAATATCGATTATTTTGGTATGATTGAAAATTGTGCATGCATTATGATTTGTAAGATCAACAGGATGAGGGCAGACATGGGGTCAATTACATTCAATGTAATCGATTAATAATTACAGATTACGATTGAAATTTATCATTACAATCAATTAAAGATTAACACCATTTGAAATGTAATTGATTACAATTACATTTTTTGAAAAGTAATCAATTACAATTCACGATTAATTTTCTATATACTTTTCAGAGCAAAGCTGTTTTTTTTTTTACTACTGCAAGGGTCCTATAATTAAAACAAGACTTAAAACATTATTTTATCATATTATTATCTCAAAGCACTAACTACAATGTACTTTACATGTTATAACGTAATACTGATTGACAATTCCGAACATCTAAATATAACAGATTTAATTTTGTCACAATTTCAATGAGGTAACTTTGTGAGGTACAGCTTATGTTCATAAAGTCTCAAGGCATTAACATTTCTTGGTAGATCAGAATGGATGGTGAGTGAGAGAAAACCGAGAAAGACTCAAACTCTTTGGCAAACAATTCAGAAGTTTATGATGAGTTTGAAGTATGTATTATAATGTTTAAATCGGCTATAGATAATTCACCACTTTCCTGATGTTCCTCAGAATCATATCATGTAGAAAGTTAACAAAGAACAATTTGTTTTTGTTTAAAAATATACTCAATCTGTTCATCCATTACAACCAGATAAAGACTCTATCTTGCTGTATGATCTATTGAAGCATTTTTGATGTGTCCTACCATGTTATAACAATTAGGACATCTGATTTTTGTTTCTGACCTAAAACCAAAAGAGGGAAAGAATGAACTCAGTTAATTTCTCACTTAGTTTCACAATGATATAGTTCATTCCACCTTTAAATATCGGTTTTGTCAAAATGAAAAAAAATAAATAAAGGGCCCATGGAATGCATATGATTTTAAGCTATTAATATCAGGAAATAATTTTTTAAAACAATGGGAGAAAACTTTGTTGATAATAAAAATGTCATGAAAAATATATAGAATTAATGCCAATAATCAAAAAAGTAATCAAGATGTATCATGAGTACAGTAAAATTAATGTAATCATATACATTAAATTTACATGTAATACTCTAAAAACTACATGATTAAGATACATTTCAATTACTTGAAAAAATGTAATCGATACAGCTGATTACGATTACAGATTACGATTACCCCATCTCTGGATGAGGGGGGGGGGGGGTTGCATAATGTGTTGTGTTTAATCTAACTTAACATTACATTCAAGGAAAAATAAAAGTAGATAGGACGTAGTCAAATACAAGGGATGAGTAATGTACACCGATATTTAAATTTAGAAATGAAAGTAAAAAACTACAGTGTACTACACCTTGCTGGGTCAGTAAGACAGTATCGATCACTGTGTCAGAGTAGTACACCCTAGCAATACTATTATACCTATATAAGTACATTTACCCTGCTATTCATTTACAGTCATACATTTTAGTAGCACATATTTATGTAATTGTAGGTGAGATTTACACCTCAGAAACAACAGGAAATGATGAAACTGGCGATGGCACTCAGGAGAAACCTTTTAAAACGATTCTACAGGTAAGTCAGAACAAAATGTAGTCATTGCAGATAAAAATGGGTATGTGGAATCACTTTACTGAATAGATTTTATTTATGTTTTACTGAACAAATTATTGGATTTGAATTTTGAATGGTTATTTTTCTTTTCGTCTGCGGACAAATAATTTTTAGAAGTAGGTCTTAAGTTAGTGGAGAACAAATAGCCAGCATCCGAAAAATGGGTTCCTACATGACAAAATGAATTCTTTACATTTCATCATAATCATGACCACAATGAAAGCCAATGGAATGCTAATTTGTGTAATCCTGAAATGAACAAACTTGAAAAGACTTTTACTTTTTTTAACTAGCTTGACCTTATTCTGTGAGCATCTTTCATAAAGATCTCAAACATAAAGTATATAGCACATTTGTAGATATGGATCATAACATACAGCTGAACTTCAGTATTTGAACACTGATATCTCAAATACCATGACTATGTCGAACTGATTTGGAGGTCCCAGTCACATATTTTCTGAGTATTTTTACCATCAATATCTTGAATCCATGGATATCTCAAACTTTTTTCTTGGTCCCTTCAAGTACGAGATAGTGAGATTCGACTGTTATGTATTATCAGCAATAAAGCAGAACTTTGGAAATCTTAAATTTCTGCAATTGTAGGATTTTTAACCAATATAAAATTTCACAAAATACTACATTATAATATTACATTTTCATTGGAAAAATTGGGAGAATTAACAGTTCATGTTTATGACTTAGTATTGATTAATTGAAGCAAAACAGGCTAACAAATATCTGGTGTTGGTATCCCTCTCACACTCCTATCCCGACACGCACATATTTCTGATGTGCAACACAAAACTAAGATATATCAAAAATGTTTCTGGAAAATCGTTTGTGAATTTAACTTGCTTTCAGGTAAGATATTGAGAAATTACAACACATTTATGTCTCCGGCAATGGTTTGAATTCACTATCATGGATAATTTTATATTTCAGGCCATGAAACATGCGGGTCAGGAGCCCTTCCCACCGATATACGTAGACAGTAAAAAGGAAAATGAGGTAGGTACGACGGACAGGGTGGAAATCTGAAATGTGTGGGTCTTAGTATCTACAGTTATCTTTTATAGTTGGAGCACAGTACTTACAGAAAAGACCGAAATGTACTAATTATTACACTATAAAATCAAGGACAGTTTTACGGATTTCTTGTATAATACTACTGTATACTGTCGATCTATGGATCAATGAAGAGCTTACAGGTCATTACAAGTAATCTATGTTTATCTAACAGTGTACTGAAGTAATATCTACATGTATTAGGAATAGTGAACTTGTATGTTCGTGTACTACACTGTCATTTGTTTGGATTTTTACAGAAATATGAGGTTGCATCCAAGTCACAACTAAAGAAAATCACGAAACAATTTGTGCGGGATCAACATAAAAAGGCTGACACTGCTGTGAAAGAGGCAAGTAGGCCCCATTGTATTAGGGGAATCATCTTGTGATGGGGATGATGGACAAAAAAATGGAGGGGAGGGAGGGTGGGATCACAAATGGGACTTTTGGAATCAAAGGGACATGTAAAGTGGGGATCATCCAAGAGTCCTCAACCTCGCGTCCATGGATTAGTGTATTTGTAGTATTTTAGTCCCAAAAAATATTGATATCATTTCAATGAACACCAAACTACCGTATAACGGGGTTTTTTTTCGCGATAATCTAATTTTCGCTTTATTTGCGAGTATTTTTGAATCGCAAACAATTGAATTCGCATAAAATTTACACCAACTGTGTTCCATATCTTATTTCTCAGATATTACCAAGAATTGCAAACAAAGGTACACGCAAATAAAAAAAAAAAGCAGTGTTTTGGGGCATATTCGCAAAATTTGTGATACGCAAAAAAAACCCCTGTTATACGGTATAACCAAACAATGTGAAATACCTATACACAATTGAATTTTGGTATCTCGAACATTGACATTTTGACTACCATGTATATGTCAGTTTAAAAGTGAGTTTGAAATCTCGTTTACTTTTTAACGCTTCCCTTCAAAAAAGAAGGGGCATATTGTTTAGCATCTGTCAGTCTGTAGTCCAAGTCTTGTTCACTCAATATCAACAGAACGTTTTGCTTGACCGTTAACACACTTGGTACTGTGATTGCTCCCTGGAGAATAGATGACCCTATTGATTTGTTGTTCCTTGAAAGAAGATGACCCCTATTTTCAGGTCACATTGTCAAAGTTCAAGGGTCAAACTAGACATAGTAAGATATTGTCTATTCAACATCTTGAGAATGTTTTGCTTGACAGACATCAAACTTGGTATACTAGTTCTGCTTAAGGAGTAAATGACTTGTATTGATTTTGAAAGGCCAAGGATCAAACTGGACATAATAAATATTTGATCACTCAATAACTTGAGAACCATTTCCTTGACAGACTTTGTACTTGGTACATTGGCATTCCTTTAGGAGTAAATGGCCTCCGTTAATTTTTATTACCACAAAGTCTAAAGTCATGATTTGAATGGCTGGTTAGTTTGAAATGTCTTCTCAGTATCCTGAGAGATCAGACTAACGGACTATCTTGATCCCATGAATATCTTGGGAGTTTTATCATGGCTCCATCAAGTTTGAGATGTATCTATTAATAATACTTTAAAGGAGTTTTATCACGGATTCAAACTTCTTAGATTAGGCATAATTACATTCTAATTATTAATCTAAAAACAACATCACAGTTCATTAAAGGCAATTTAAACCGTAAATAGTTGTAATATACGGCCTCAAGTTAGTGTCCTCTTTTTCGCAGTCCAATTTTTCATTTATGAGAATTATGCGTGTACGTTGTCACTGTCGCGTCATAGATGTCAATTCTTTAACAGATGGACCGTAGGATTATCGTGAATGCTCGAGTTTAACGGTAAATAATCAACTCTAGAACATGGAGAGAGGAAATTATGACATTGATGAAATACCTTTAGTAATGAACATATCGATCTTACATGCAGTCAATAATAATGAAGAAAATACGCTCTACAAGTAGCGACGATAGCGAAGCCTCTACATACACATGTAATCATTTAATTTCAGCATAGCACGAGATTTGTTCATGAAAGTTTAAGCAGACTCGATATTTCCCTTTGTAGAAACTTAGAAATAGTCGAAGTTATAAAAATAAAAATTAAAAAATATAAAACCTATCGTTTACTTGTGTGGTATCAGCCAGTGGCCCGGTGATATAACGAAATGTACGATATAAGGTCATTAACACCATCGTTAATTGTCAAAAGAGTATGTTTGAGTGCCGTATTATTAGAGCTCTTCGTCTGTAAAAACAATGCGTTAAATTGAATTAATTCCATACATTGTTGCATGAGTAAGATGAGAACAAGTCATCGTTTACTGCAAGAAGACACGTGGAATCAAGACTCGTTCTTCAGGGAAGTGCCGACAATTGGCAGTACCAGTTTGGTGAAATATGGGTTTTCAGCGAGAGGTAAAATCCAAAATATTTTTCAACATCGGACAATTTTTGCATTGTTTCTCTTAATTGATAACATTACATTGTAAGAGTTAGAATTATTTTGGTGTAATTTGATATGAACATGCAGTCAACTATAATTAAAATAGGGTTGTTTGTTTTTTATTTCACTCATAAGAAGTGTGAAAAAAAAAAGCATTTGCCTTGAGGGGATATTGAACACTATCAGTGCGCGCCAGTTTCTATCTACAATGCTTCGTATATGAAAACAAAACTGCTGATCACATTTGTTGTGTTAAACCCCCGTGCACATGCATTATATGCCTATAACGTGGTTAAGAAATTTCTCGATTTAAAAAAAATGTTGGCTGTTTCAAGATACTTTGTAATTATATTATTACTCAACATTTGTCCACAGTTTTCAAGCGAAGCTAATTCTCCCTAGGTGAAACAACTACTCAATGACCGATTTTCACCTGGGGAAAGCGAACCCCTTTCACGACCAAAAGGATTTTATACAAAATCGATGACCGCACCACAATACCCATATTATATTCTGTTTAAAATCCTATTATCGATAATTTGTTCGTAACGGGTTTCAGGCGTGATAATTGGCGCTTTATCTAAACAAAAAAGTGTCCCAATTGACCTATGACGACACAGTATGGCGCGTAAATCGCCGTATAAAATATGCATATTCGGAAATTCAACTTTGAAAAGCTATATCTTTTGAAAATATGCTTTTTGACACAAATAAATTTGTGAATGAATTTTTAAAAGCATATTTTCTTTGATATATCCAAAAAATAACAAAGTTTTGTAACTCGTGATAAAAACTCCTTTAAAAGTCCCCGTAAGTAATACAAGTATGTCTCATTTACTTTTGTTTCAATTGACCACCGAACAAACTTGTCTGATTGACCAGAGTTTTGTGTTTCATAGGCTGAAGATGCTGAAAGGCGAGAAAAGAACTTAGAAGAAGCTAAAAAGATTGTGATAAAACAGGACATGTCACTGCCAGCCCCGAAACAGGTAAGGAAATTATTTAAACAGATCGAGACATGTCACTACCCATCCCAAAACAGGTTGGGAAATTATCTAAATAGAATTAAACAAGATAGAATCTTGATTCAGAACATGATTTGCAGACAATTTGATTTTTAAAAGAACCATCTCTATAAACACTTGCAAGTTTATTTTACAACTGAAACATTTTATTTAACACTATCAACGACAGCACTTGGGTACTCTGCACAATGAAACAATGAATTTGACAAAGATTTAAAGGGTTAAAATACTCAACGACTTAGTAATCTATTAAGAAAGATATGATATAAAGCATAAAATTGTGATGTTTTGGGGAGAATTGTAGATGTGTCTGACATTATGTTGAGGGTTGTGTGCCATGTGCAGTTGACCATTTTTATGATGTCATTAAAACAATTTGTATAAATATATATGGAAAGATAACACCATCTTTTTGATCAACTATAATTTATTTCCGAGACTAGCTTACGACCCTAGCGGGTCTTCATCAGGTCTGAAGCAAATCATGTTCATAAAAATAGACATATGCATGGTGTTTATATAACAATTAGAGCCATCTAAGGGTTGTGGTGTGGCTTCAAGTGCCATGTGTAGGTAATTACAAACACTATTATCATAGCAATGTATTTGTTTACATTTTGATAAAATTTAAAGTATAACTAACTATTTGATTTAAATCTGCCCATTTGATTGTGTACTTCCACCTTTCAAAAAAATTTCTTTTTCAACAATGTTGAATGTTAAATCCACTTATCATATTTTAGATAAAGATTCGTGAGTCAGTGAAGACAAGAGATGTCAGAGTCAAGATTTATGGATGGGTGCACAGGCTGCGTCGTCAAGGTAACACAAAGTTCACTTTGATCATTATGAAATTAACCAGTTTTCGCCATATTTTGTGTTTGTATGTTTCAAAATGAAAAAATAATGTTTTTATCTACAGGAAAGAATCTCATGTTCATAGTTTTACGAGATGGAACTGGTTTTCTGCAGTGTGTTTTGGCAGATCAACTGGTAAATATACTAGACATAGACCTATTTCCAGGGCCTCAGTAGTAAGGTTTCTTAAATGTGACAGTGTCTGCTGTGACATGGGATCTTCATTTTAAAGGACATGTCTAAAAAATCCATGGCTTTCACTTCTGAATAAAAAAAAATGTTACTATTAATAAAGATAATTATTGAAGTCTTCATAGTTAAATGGTTGTGGGGGTACAGGTTACATATTGTGGATTGTTACAATAACTGCTTATAGCTGGAAGTCAAATTCTGTCTGTCCTGTTGTAAAATGTCAATATTGACTGTAAGAAAGAATAAAGTGGATTATGAAAACTGTGCGTTATAATACTACTGACTATTACAGCACTGTCCTGTTGATTGGCTGTAAAATCCCATTCACTGTTCTGATTACACAATTCTCTGCTTTCAGTGCCATACATACGAAGCTCTACTGTTGGCAACAGAAGCCTCTATTTGTGTGTACGGAACAATTAAAAAGTTACCAGAAGGAAAAGTGGTATGTACGCTGCACAAGAATTTATTTTTTTCCCAAATTCTTTTGACAAAGTGAATTGATGGGGTTTACACATACGAGTGGCTTGTTTCTTTCCTTACTTGTATGTTACATTTATTGCTGCTAATATACGCAGCTGATGCGCTTCATGTTTCTATGGATGGTTTCATCTCCTCTATGATACAAATTACTCATATTGTCTCTATCTGTTCCTTTGGCTGGTTTCATGTTTCCCATTAAACATAAACAAACCATGCGTATCATCTGTATCTGGATGGTTTTATGTCATTTGAGGCTTTTTTTTTCAGGCTCCTGATGGACACGAGCTGACCGCAGACTTCTGGGAGCTGATAGGATCCTCACCACCAGGGGGCGCTGACTCAATTCTCAACGAGGTACAGAAATTTATCTCTAATTGGTGTATGTAAACAGTGAATTATCAACGAGGTACAGAATTTATCTCTAATGGTGTATGTAACAGTGAATTATCAACGAGGTACAGAATTTATCTATACACTGTGTAACAGTGAATTATAATATAGTGTATAGCAATGAATTTATCTCTATTGGTGTGTGGAGTGGATTTATTATACCCCCTGCAAACGAAGTTTGGGGGGGGGGGGTATATTGGAATCAGCCTGTCTGTCTGTCTGTAGACATGATTTGTCCGGACATGTTTTAAGAAACCAGTGCACGGAATTATTTGAAAATTTGTATATGCATTACTCACCATATGAAGATGTGCACCTGGTACTTTCAATTTTATCAGACAATTTTTCTTCGATTTACAGGCTTTTTTCCACATATGGACTTGGACATTTTGTCCGAGCATGTTCTAAGAAATAGGTGCAATGGATTTTTCTGAAAATTGTACCACTCATTACTCACTATATGAAATGTGCACCTGGTATTTCATATTGAGGACAATTTTCTCGAATTTACAGGCTTTTTCCACTTATGGCTTAGGTTATATTTTCCAATACGGAGAGAGTTATTTCTTAAAAAATTCATAAAGAGATTTGATAGAAAATATTGTAAATACAATGTTTTGGACTGAGCTATGCATTTCTGCATTTCTATATTTGAATTAGAATATTTGAAGTATTTAAAAAAAGGGGGGGGGTCTCTCTAGGGAATATTTTCAAAAACAAATTAAACATGCATTTCATAAGAGAAATAACTTTTATTTACCATATATGTACCTTATCTTTATTGAATGTACATATACGTATATTGATAATTTTTTCCCCATTTGCTGATGGGGGGGTTTGTGGATGAAAACGAGAAAAAAATGAAATACTCTGAAAATTCTATGTATTGGTAGTAATGTTTGTATTGAGTGCATCACCAGTAATGTTTTAGAATTTAATTAATTTTTAGCTCACCTGAGCCG
>CAJDSM010000131.1:788-19466 GCA_903981925.1 Ostrea lurida
AAAAGAGATCACTGGGTGCCCCGTGCACCTCCCCATTTTAAACTGAAGATGCTAAAAACCTCTCGGCTTCTGGGGGCTTCGCCCCCTGGGACCCTCTAACCAGAGGCCCATTCTGAATCCTCTAGGGGCCTAAAAAAAACCCAGACGCAATGAAAATGCTAAAATTTCTCGGCTTCCGGGGGTCTTCGCCCCCTGGACAACCCTACCAGGGCCCATCTGGATCCTCTAAGGGGCTTAAAAACACACCACCAGACGCAATGAAATGCTAAATTTCTTAGCTTCCGGGGGCTTCGCCCCTGGACCCCCTACCAGGGTTATACCTGGAACAGCTGTGGACCAACTAGCAAGGCTTTAAATCCTATACCTTGGTCTTGTGCATCCCCCCACCCACCCCCGAAATGGAAATTCCTGTTACGGCCCCTGGAGAGGGTGTAACTTCACCTATGAGGGCTAATTATATGGTTAAATTTTACTCCTAAAATCACTAAAATTCAGGACCCACTGGGGGCCTTAAGGCGGCCCCCCAGAACCCCCTGCCTCGCTGAAACAAATTCCAACCCCACCACCTAAACCAGTAATTCCTGGATCCGCCCCTGACTAAGTCACGGGCTGTAGCAGCCGGGGGGGACGGAGGCAAAAGTATGTTTTTGCCCCCCCCCCCCTCTCCACCAACTTTTGTCAAAAGTACTTTTATTCTGCATCATGTCACAAATTTAGAATTGCCCCCCCCCCCCATAAGTGTTTTTTTTTAAG
Source organism: Ostrea lurida (assembly GCA_903981925.1). NCBI lineage: Eukaryota > Metazoa > Mollusca > Bivalvia > Ostreida > Ostreidae > Ostrea > Ostrea lurida. The sequence goes on from CAJDSM010000131.1 coordinate 1,542, forward strand.
AAGCTCCCCCCCCCCCACATTTGGTGATTTTAGAAGTTTGCCCCCCCCCCATCAAGTGTCTATTAGTTTTTCTTATTATTTTTGCTTGTCAAGATAATTAGAAGTTTGCCCCCCCCCCCCCCTAATTCAAGTTATTTTTAGAAGTCCCCCCCCCAATTCAGTGTTCATTTAGGAGCTTTGCCCACCCTCCTCCCCCCCCCTTCAGTGATTTTGAGAAGTTTAACCCCCCCCCCCCCCACCCCCCCACCCCCCAATTCAAAAACAGTCATAGCGCCTATATGGTGTGACGTCTCGCATCTGATCGGGAAGTCATGAATTCGAGCCTTGTGTCAACCGGCAGCGTCAAACCTAAATCTGGTCCCCCGTATGATGGTTCTATACAATTACGTTGAGCAATCGACTGGTACTGAAGAATGCGATAGCACAACAGAGTACCAGTTTAGTCCAAACCCAAGACGTTAAGATTGGTATGATTGCCTTCTACGCAAGATCTTGGCATGGAGGTTGTTTGGATATACCTTAAAAAACGGAGGTCCGTGTGAGGATGCACGTTTTTGGCACGCAAAAGTTCTCCTCGCTGCTAAAAGCCATAAAGTGCTAATCAGCAAGTCCAAACTTCAGCCCTTTACCGGCAATGGCGGCGTCCCAAATATAGTAAAAGTATTCTCAACGAAGACGAAAAAACAAACAAATAATCGGTCTTCAATATTTAGAATTCAGATCGTCTATTTCTGTTTAGTTATTCAATGGATACAGTGGTCACCAAGAGACAGGAAATGACAGAAAACAATCATACTTGATTATTTAAAGTGATTGAATACAAAGGAATATCAAAGGTTGGAAATCAGTTCCAAGCACACACATGTACTCTGTAGGGGTTTCTGATGGCGGTGTCCGTGACACGATTCCAATAAAATCGCCGCCGATCAGAGCACGCTAAAAAAGATGACGATCGAGTTGTCGACACTTAATCGTATCATGGGGGGAAAATCGTACATCAACGCTGTAATATTACCAATGAATTAATTCATGTATCTTTGTCAAAAAGGCCAACCAGCGATCTATTCATAAACATGACTTGAGAAACAGCTATCGCCAAAAGTGGGATTAGACAGATTAATAGAGTTTTCTGATTTTCTGGGCCAGAAACAAGTAACATGGGCAGTAGCTGAGAACTGGAGTAATAATCAATTCAGATTATTGAAATGGCAAAAACTCGAGTGGTTGTGGGATTGTCAAAGAAAGTGTATCCCGAGTGTATCATCTGGCCAGTCTAAAGCTCACACAAGACATGAACTTTAAAGGCTCATAACAACGGGTCTTTTAAAGTAATGTGTCTGATGTATTACACTATGGTCAACAGATTCATGATTTCATAGATGGAAATATAGACAGTAAACAAATTGTGTTGTGAGAACACTGATGCCCCCGATTCACATTCCAAGTAAGGCTTGCTCAAAAGTTATGGCATGTGAAATGTAAAAAATCTATCACTTACCATTCAAAAGTTATGGCCAATGTTTTAAGCTTTTTGAAAAGTAGGTCAAACTTTAAGTCAATGTCGGAGGTAACAGAAATTTAGTAACCCAGTCGAAAGGGCTTTCATAAGGAAACACACATTAAATATTGAAATTCCATCACTTGCATCCAAAAATATGGCCAAGTGTGAAAGTTTTGAAAAGTAGGTCAAACTTAAAGGTTCAAGGTCAGAGAGTCAACATTTGGTAACCCAAGTCAGAAAGGGCTGTCATAAGGAATTCACATGTGAATATGGAAAGTCCCACACTTGCCATTTCAAAAGTTTATGCCACATTTAAAGTTTTGAAAAGTAGGTCAAACTTAAGGTCAGGAGTCAAACATTTTGAGTACCAGTAGATAAGGGCTGTTCATAAAGAAACACACATGTATAATAAAGAAAGTCCCCAATCACTTGCCAATTCAAAAGTTATGCAATGTTAAAGTTTTGAAAAGTAGGTCAAATTTCAAGGTCAGGAAGGTCAAAACTTTGTACCAGAAGAAAGGGCTTCATAAAAACACACATGTGTAATGAATGTCCCTCACTTGCCATTCAAAAGTTATGGCCAATGTAAAGTTTTGCAGACAAACGACAGACGGACAGACCAAAACTATATGCCCCGAATCGAAGATTCCGGGCATAAAAATACATAAAATGAATTAGAAAAACTTGTGGCCAGTCATAGCCAATATTTCCAAATCACCATATATGTTCAGACACAATGCTCCACCTCATCCTCAAAATCACTAAAGCCTGGAATGACAATAGCATTCTCTCTTCACGGCCTGCGCAATCCCTGATTCATAGACCTCTCTTAAAGAGGTTCTAGGGTGATGTTAGTGATTCAATTTTTTGGGAAGTGATTTTTGATTTTACATGAAGAGAATCGGGAATTAAAAAGAAAATAAAGGTTTTTCAATGCTGTTTTCGAGCTACAATGTTTAACATGACCTTTTTGCACTTAAAATTTACTCAAGATTTATTCATTTAAACTCCATCGTCTGTTGTGTAAACAAAACATGAGGAATATAATCAATCATTACAATGAAATAGAATACATAATATGTCTTTACAATAAGATATTAAAAAAAAAATCTAAATCTTTAATGGAAATAAATAAGACCTTTCTGCACTTGATATGCGGAAAATCTCTTGGATGTCGAATTTCAGAGTTAAAAAATAATTTAGGAGTGATGTCAATTTCTTTAAAATTCACGTAATATCAGAGCCTGCTCAAATTTAAAATGAACTTTAAAAGTAGAGATATCGTCAAATTTTGAAAATATTGGCCAAAATACTGATTTTGCACAAATTTCGAGTAAATGAATTGGACTTTTAAAGAAATATGTATTCTGTTGAAAAATACCTCAACAAATTATAATAAATAACATATTTAAACTAGTTTAAGTCTCGTCTACTTTGTATCATTAATTTTAAAACTGTAATATACGAATAGGATAAATAGAAGGTATATTGGATGAAATAGAAACTGTAAAATCATGCTTTTTGATTAAATAAGTCCCTACCAAACCCTTCAATCTGAATTACACAAATTTTTTTCAAACTGGACAGGTTCAGTTTAAATGTGTAATATGTTTGCACGATGGGTCAGTATTGAACCAGTAATACTAAGTGATAAGCGTCCTGCGCAGTTGTTCTCAAAAGCTCAGCTACAATCCTTAAAAATCAAATACTGTGGAATAATTTTAATTGTGTATGAGATGTTCGTGGGTACCAAATTTACTGGTTGTGGGACGTAATTCGTGGTAGGTGACATGATAGTCCCCCACGACCAATGATGATTCCAAAGTTACAATGTAAAAAAATGTGACAAACATTGACACAGTGATACTTCGCATGTCCCATGGCTATCACCCTTTAATGTATAAACAGAACTTGCATTCCTTAATTCCTCGCAGAGTAAATTAAATCGACCTAGAATCATATTATACAAATATAGCCCTTTCATGAGGTCGATCCATAATATATCGACTTCACAGAAAGCATATCGACCGAGCATGAAGTGCGAGGTCGATATGCTTTCTGGAAGTCGATAATATCTATGGATTGAACGATTGAAAGGCACATTTGTTATAGTATTGTGTCGCCTGCCTACGTTAGCGGAGGCGACATGTAGGATCACTTAGTCGTCGGCGTCACAGAATTTTCGTCACATTTTCTCAAAACCACATAACAGCCTCCTGATATTTGGACAGAGCATCAGTATGGAGAACAGTTTACTGTATCGTGTATGTAGTTTCTAATCTGCCACATGTCCATTCCTGTTTGACGCAACTTTAATTTTTTTGACATGAACAAATTTGCACAAAACAATGACTGAGGGCCTGAGAACCTTGAAATTAAATATGTCTTTATTATATAAATCTCACAAATGGCAATCATTACAATATCTCATCTTTCATCTAATTCATCATGTTAGAATATGCATTGTCATTCTGGTAAACTTAACAGAACTGAATTCTGACAACTGAAAAAATTATAATTATATACTTTTTGCCATGTGACACTTTAATGATGAATAATTTTTCAAATGAATTAGAAGTAGGCAGGCGACACATGTCTTCCCTGGAAGACTTACCACTAGTTTTATAAAAAATTAGGGAACACAAATTGCATTTTTATCATGTTGAGATTTTAAAATAATAGTAAGCTGTTTTCATTGCATTTTTGTTTTCTTTTCTAACATGTTGAGATTTAAAAAAAAAAAGTAAGCTATTTTAATTTTAGTGTGGGACGGGGTTCTTTATACTGATTAAAGTAATTTTATAAAACATGTAATGAATAGAGAATCTTCCTATTTCACCGTCTTTATTGTGACGTCACAGAAGTAGGTGACGTAATTTGATTGTTTGAAATGACAAACGTCAGCGAATCACAATCATTGTTGCACGTTACAAAGTTTACCTAATCTATAATTAGAAAGTACAGGTCAATCCGAGTTGTTGTTTTTTTTGTGTGTTTATAATTAGAAAGACCCGGTCAATCCGCATTTCTATACTTTGACACGTGATATCAAACCAACCAATGATGAAGTGGATTACAACACATAAAAATAATATAACAAAATATTAAAACAAATCAACACTCATCAGAGAGGTATGTTAAATTTTAATATCCTTGATTTGTTTGTAAACAAAATTCAAAGGGCGGAAAATTTACTCACTTGTCATCATCCTGTACATTTGATAGTAGATGCAATGACTCATGGGGTTTGAGTCGAGATTCCTGGCACACATGTTGCAATGAAAGCAAACCTGCAACAGATTCCGATTTGACCTTACTTTAAAAAAAATCATTAGTTTAAGCCTTGTATGAAAATATGATGGCACATAATTTTTTGTGGTCCTTGGATGGATGACCTGCAAAATTATATAAATTGAAATCAAAGCCAAGTTACAGTAACATTCCTACATAGCAGATGTTTGCATTGATACACATTAAAATAAAACCCCTTCATAATAATAACCTCTTACATTCCAGTTTTTCAGTAAAAAAAAAATCCTCCAATTTCAATTAACTAATCTTATAAATTAATTTCATCATTGGTTTATATAGTGTACAGTGCATTTAGTAGTAATTGGTACTGAACTAGCGTACTGAAAATATAACAATGACTATATACATGAAGAAATTTTAAAACCATAATGGAAATGTAAGAATAAACTAATTGTGTTTTGTACATGGTTATGTTAAATCTTCAAAATTGACTAGTTATAAATAGGCGAAGTTAACACCGTATTAAACGTAATCATAATAAAAAAAAACCATATACAAAGTCGAGTGCAGGGCAACACGAACCTCCGACAAAAGCGAAGGCAGGATCAGGTGCCATGGAGGAGTAAGCATACTCTGCAGACCTGTCTCACCCGCCGTGAGCCCTTAGGTGAAATAAAGTAATCGGGAAATCTAGTATCTAACAAAGGGTATGAAACAAATCAGTCAACATATGACTTAGTGATAATTTGTAATCGCAAACAAGGTCATTATAGCGACCGTAGCTAAATGTTCTGCCTGGTCATGCATTCCAATTACAGCACATGGACCGGAAGCTTAGCTACATCGATATCCTCCATTTCTAGCAATGATAGATGGGAGGAGTTCCCAAATCTCTGGAGGTGGCTTCCAATCACTGTCAATCATTGAGCACTCCATCATGGAATCCCCAAGTGATATGACCTTGACTTGTCCCTCCATTTGTATTTTACCAGGCATGTATGAAAACAAACACTATATATAGTTTCCTTGTAGTAGATATTTATTCTCGGTAAGGACACTGATGAACAGCTACTACTAGTATACATTTTTAATCAAATCAACTGAAAATACATGGAAAACGTTCACGTTATTAATCATAATTTGCAAGACAGTAAAAGACTTGACAATGATATTCCTCAACTTTATTTCATCTCGTAAACTACTAATTACTATGGAGACGTGACGTCGGACCATTGTTGATAAACACCATGGGTATATATCTAATGGACTTCATGCGCGGATCTAGAGGGGGGGGGGTGGTGGTCGGTCCGGAACCCCACCCCCTGGAATTTGCAAAGCTTAATATCGCCGATATTACTGGAAATGAAAAAATAGTTATTTTTCATATTTGTGCACTTCCACAGTTATACTTAAGGTTGGACCCCCCCCCCTGGAAAAATGTTCTGGATCCGGGCCTGGACTTTTGCGAGATGGGCTGACTTTTACAGTTTACGGTTGACTTGGACACGATCATAATATACGGAGACGTTTTCGTGTCATATCAATTTACATGAATTACGCGATGAACGGATGCAATATACGAAGATGTTCAAATTGCCTCAACGTTTTTAAATATATTTCATATCTTAAAAATCCCTTACTGGGGGGTAAGAACTGAGACAATTTGCATCAGCATTGCTCAGGAAATGCGCCACCGTTTCATACAAATTTGCTGGCGTAAAGCGATGTGCATGTAGTTTATTATTAACATGGGAATTCTCACATATCAAAACAAACGCACTATTTTTCCAAATCAGAATCCTTGCGTATAAATGTTCAAATCATCCTTGCAAAATATAGGAAAGGTAGCTTCAACACTGATGCACAATTGCCACACGAACTGACAAACGGAGAAATGGTGTGGCTTCCATTAATTAACTGGTTTACTATCCTTTCCATATATTCATTGAATCAAATTGATAACTTTATTACAAATAAATTGACCAAACTGCAAGATCGAAACTATCATGAAAATTCTGAGAACAGAAAAAGAGTGTCCATAAACTCCTTAAATTTCTGAATTTCAGTGTTAAACCTTTCAAAGCGATCGAAGTACATGTATATACTGTACATGTATCTAGCAAGTTTTCAAGTATAATTGCATTTCCCACATTTTCAGCTATACCCCTTTGAAGAAAACATCAGTGTGTGTCGGGGGGAGGGGGTCTAGCGGGACTATTAAAAGCCGTGTTGATGTCAAATCTTTCAAATTGCTTACCGTTTTATTTTAAATAAATTAGATATATTAGATTTGGATATACAAGTGAAAAGCTACACTGGAAATGCATAACTGTAAGCATGCATGTAAATTATCGATCCCGAGGTCCCGTGTCACATCAGGTGTGTACGTGTACGATAAATCCCTCCGAGCTAAAACGAAATAAGCACCAAGCACAGACCTGCGCAATTTTGAGTGTAAAAGACCCAGATTGGGCTTTTGTAACATTTTCAACATTAATGAGCTTATTTTACCTTTAGAAAAATTGCATATCTTTTAATCTCTATTAACTATTCGTGTTTTGTAACAAATTAACACCGAATACCGAATATACTCTCCTATAAGTCGGTTGTGTTTTTTGAGATCATTTTGCCATTGACCCGCCAATAAGTCGTAAAATCAGTTGACAATTTCAAATCAAAGCTACACTGATTTTGCCCCTGTTTCAAAAATTATTTTGAGAAATGATGCCGCTATCTTTCTCCAAAAATTAATATCATATCAATTTTCTTATTTTGTATATTTCTATGTCCAGACTAATTTATCGGAGTTGTTTTAATAATTGCTACATTTCACCGACTAGAAAAATGCTGATCTCCCTAGGACTCGCCTATAAGTCGGTCATAGACTTTTGGACCAAAATTTTTACTCCCAAAAATCCAAATTATAGTCGAATATATACGGTACATAACTCATACCGAACAATACAAAAATATTAAAAGGTGAAGATAACGAACAATGATCAAAATCGTAAGTCCCAAACATAATACTAAACAAGAGCTGGGCAAACACGGACCCCTGGAGACATCAGGAGCGGGATGAGGTTCCTAGGAGGAGTAAACATCACCTATCGACCGGTCAAACCCGCCTTGAGCCCAGCTACAAACCGCATAGGGGTTCGAATTGTCTGGTTACCGAACATCCATGGCTGTGTGAACTTATTTGTTCCGTTTTTCAGCTTATACATTTCCGAATTATCTATGTACGTTTAGCGCTAGCTTGATTTGTGTTGTACCTTTGCATATCTAATTCAATAAATCTGTATGGCATTGTAACTGTATACTTTGAGAATGTATATGTAAAACTCGTGCATAACAAAGTTTTATTCGATTTCGCATAAGGCATTGGTATTTTGTGAAGTTTGAACATAAATCAAGGAATAGGTATATGCGCAAGATTAATAGGTTTGCATGCAATAGGGAAAACCATTTTAAATGCAGTTGTATAAAAATATTTGACTGGTTGTTAAATCTTTCATTCATATGGAAACGTCACCACTGCCGGTGAAGGGCTGCAAATTAGACCTTTACTCGGCGCTTACGGCCTTTGAGCAGGGATGGATCTTTATCGTGCCACACCTGCTGTGACAAGGGGACTCGGATTTTGCGGTCTCATCCGAAGGACTGCCCCATCTACATGTACATGTAGTCGCCATTTACAACAAGAATGGGTACTGAGGACCTATTCTAATCCGGATTCCCACAGGGTGAAAATCTTTGAAAATATCTTCTCCAGAACCACTGAGCCATACAAAGTCAAACTTAGATTGAAGCTTCCTGACATTGTGCAAAATTAAAGGGGTTTGGTGGGACCCCGAGGGGAAAACAATTATAAATGTATTTTAGATATTTCTCTCCATACCACGTAGTCAGAGAAGTTAAAATTTTCATGGATGTTCCTGACAAAGTGCAGGAAACGGTTTGCTAAATTCATGGTCCCATGTTTTGGATTATGCATACATGCATATACTTATATGAAAAATGCTTACAAATGGGCTAAGGTGACTCGGGTGAGCAATGTGGCCCATGGGCCTCTTGTCATTATCGTTCATTATTTTTAGCTAGTTTATAGACAGCACAGCTAGTTTTGAACATACAGCAAGTTACGACATGCATGTCAAAACTTTCCGTGTAAAACACTGATAAGTTAAGACTTTGGAAACTTGCATCTGATATAGGGAATATATCTTGTTTTATTCAACAAGTCTCTAAGATGGTCATGTCTTACACATGTACTTCTTGACTTACTGTGTAAACGGGCCTTGAAACGTAATAACAAAATCATCTACTAGCATTTGGATATACCTAACAATAGCGAGCTTCCATACGATACGTAGGGCCAAAAGTAAATAATTGTTTGTTTCCCCAAACCCGACCCTATCAGGTTGGATGTGGGTAGGTTGGTAGGTAAAATGTTTTATTTTTTGGAGGGCAAATTGTTTTTTGTTGGTATGTGTAAAAAGGAAATTAACACCAGCATAATAGGACACCAAGGTCTAGGGCGTATCAAGTGTTCATTTCCCTTATGCCAGATATATCAAATAAAACTTGAAACGTTTTCACCTATGCTGATTACAAAAGCGATTTGAAGAAAGGTGGTCCTTTCTCGTATTTGACTCCTCCCTTTCATTGGAGCACCACTTATGATTTCGAAAAAAAAATTCCACACAAAGTTGGCAATAAAATTCTTCCGGTCGCAGCGATTTTTTCGGGTCGGTCGGGATTGGGGAAACAAACAATATTTTATTTTAGGCCTAGGTATAAATGTCCAAGTCAGTCGTCGACTGTAAAAGTCAGCCCATCTCGCAAAAGTCCATTAATGATAACACATTTTACTGTTCACGGTGGTACTGTAGGGGCATTTTTGCTAGCCACGGGTGATGATCCACGAGAAACACCCTTGGCTAACGAAGATGCTGTTGGGTCGAGGGTAGCCAGTGTACATTTATCCTTAAAAGGCACTTACAATAAGAAAATTTCAAACGTATCCGGACATATACAGACAACTGTCAAAACATTTTTAAAAATCTTGCAACACGACTTTAGACATCTCATTATCCGCCTATTCATTTAACGCGGGAAATAACACAGTTGAAAATAGCCCATTCGTATATATATATCCGCATGAGATTTATCAAACTGAAGTCATGGATTCCATAATCATGCAATGTTTAAAAGAAATGGTACCGATATCGCTGCCACACATATAGTGAATATCGAATTCATTGTGATCCTTTTCTGAATCCGTATCACCACTTTCTGAACTAATGACGTCACAGTGCATCAACATCACATTTTTATCGAAAATATCGACTGCGTAAAAAATAAAACTGCGTGCACACAAAAAATATTTTCACTGTATGTTTGCGTTTTTGATATATTTGGAACACATTTATCTTAAAAACATCGATCTAATAAGATATGTAAGGGAGTACATGTATATAGATGTAATTATCATTACTACAGTAACTTGATCCGAAGAGTATACAGAAACTTTGCTATGACTTTGATCAATATATATCCCTGACAAAATACAAGAAAATTTTAATAGAAATCTGTAGAGTTTTCATTGTTGAAATGAGAGAATTGATATTCGCCTTACTGACCATTTCTTGGCTTCTTTGCCGATCGTTCTGTTGCCTATTGTCCTCGTATTCCCTCTGCCATTAATCAGAATGGTTTTCTGTATGATTTATCCTTTTAGTCATGTGATCCATATACTGGATTTGAATGGTAATATTTTCACAAAAATAAATTTCGCTAATTTAATTTGAAAAGGGGGGCATACTCTTGAATACGAGAATTTTAGTTTTTGCTTGCTTGGGCACATCCTGAAAACATGAAAATCCAAAATTCACCAGTAACAAAATCTTAAATTTACTCGAAATAGTTAATCAAAAAAAAAAAAATAATAATAATAATAATAAAAAAAAAATCGACATACTAAAGAATGTGCAAATTCTTAGTTGGATGAAAAATCACCTCACTAAGTTTGAACAAATTTAAAAAGTTATATAGCATATTGAATACAACAAGAAAATGTGTTTGTTTTAGTTGGTTGTTGCACTGAATGCCGAATAACAAAACCAAGATGAATGGGTTCTAAATTAGGAAATATATTGCTACCAAACGAAACAATAGTTAAAAAGAACTACAATAAACTGTGGATAAGAAGACAAAACTGAATAAAAAATGTTGACAAGAAATGAACACGAGGAAGACCTATGTTTACATGATTTTCGCCTGTGTGGTTTCAAACTCGATAATATTTCTAAGGAACTAGAAATGCCATGAAATTGCCATGATTAAAACTGCCTTGTGAAATTCTGTGATCAATAGTGAAATCGTTTTCTGAATATCCGTTTTATATACAAACAAATGTAACTCAATTCGATGAAAATCAATCAGGCAAACGCAGTTTGTAAATTGTTAACGTGAAAGAATCACAAAATATGAAACGGCCCACCAAGACGATAAGAACATTTGAATTTGTAAGGCCAAATATCATTTCTTTTCTTCTTGCCACAAAAGACATTTACGATGAATACCAGTTGATGTATTCTATCTACAGGACAGGTTCACCCATTCCACTTGGAATGCCCAGCGTAGTTCATGAATCACATGAAATAATCATCTCTAACGGACACTTTATTTTCTTCCATTTTGTCGATATATTTTCTGTATAAGTCAAAAACATGATGACCACATATATATATACTATCAGTAATATTAATCATACATAATTTTGTTGGATAAGGATTCATTCAATGGACATAATCTTTTTTAAATATGATAACATTTAGTAAACAACTAAAATCATACGTCATGAGTCATACATGTACAGGTATACACACATGCAAGTACAATATTGGGGGGAAATTAAAATAGCCTTTATTACATCGTATACAAAGAGAATGTAATTTACTGGAGGAGGGGGTGTCTTTCAAATTGGAATTTCCTATTTCTCTAGTAGACTAATTAATTACAAATCATTGTTACTAAGACAGCCAACTGTCCACTCAGGAACTTTCGGGTTTTAATTACTGTGTACCCCGATTTGTTTGACGAACCACGGCCATCTCCCCAGTCTTAAAATGATATTGTTCTGATGATTTTCACCGTCTCTGGACAGACAAAATATTTATTTATTGCATCTTATAATAGCCAGCTTTATTGTTTTTGTCTGTCCTCGATTCCTAAAAATAGCTTCTTAGACAAAACGAATGAAGCTTTCGGAAAGCATCGTACTTTTTCCTTAGATTTAAATTATGATCCCGATAGTTTCCGAAGATACACGATACGATAAACGGAAAACCTGATACACGCAAAACACGATACACGATAGACCTGATAAACGCAAAACACGATAGAAAACAGAAAACCTGATACACGATACGATAGGATACACGCACGATACGATAGGATACACGCACGATACGATAGGATACGCACGATAGAACACGATAGAAATGTCAGATAACGTTGCGGGTACTGTATCACAACAATCCGAATTTGACAATGGTACACAATAAAGAAAGGAGTAGGCCCACGAAAGGTGAAAATCGGCCCTGTAAAATGATAAATTTCAACAAATTATTTTCTGCACAAATGATAGTCTATGTATGATAGTTTATCAGGGTGGTAAAAAATTTTGAGTTTTGCATTGGTGTATCTGAGATCTAACGCCCCAAACATCATGAAATATCATAAAATACAAGAAATTGCTTAAAATCGCCATATTTTTTTTTTTTAGATGAAATATGAAAATTCGATATAGAGCATAGGCTTAGATCAATCTTATTTTTTGTCAGTTTAAATATGATGCCAGGAAGGTTCGAATTTTGATAATATCTTCTTGGTCCAGATATGTGCTCTATATCGAATTTTCGTATTTCACTACAAAAATGTGATAAAGATATTTTCTTCGCATATTCAAAGAATTTTTTAAAGATCAATATCATTTTCTACAAATTCTGGCAATTAATCTTTATTCCATTTCACCGAATTATCATTGAATCATGCTTGGCAACAATAATCGTTCTTTCATTACTCAAATAATATATTAGGAATGGCATTTCAAGCGCTCTCCCCCTCCCAGTAATTTGTAAGCTATTATAGGTGACATCTACATTTTTCTTTGATTTAACCTTCCAATGAACCGCAGAAAATTCCAATTTTAGTGATTTCCTTTACTGATTCTTTATTACTTGTCACACCCTCCTGTGCTGTGATTTTTTCTGCCTGACAAGAAAGCATTTTGTCTCCCGCCTAATGGAAGGAAAATTCAATATTCCTACCATTTATTTGGGACTATTGGTATGACCACAGAGCAACGAAGGATTTGATATTGACTGTTCTCTACAATGCCTGCTTAGCTGCCGTTTCCATCGAATTTCTAATTAGAAGCTTGTGAATAATATTTAATCAACCGAATCTGATTTTCTTTCTTTCACTTGTCAATACAGCAATAACAAATACCTTTCATATGTAAAAGCAATCATAACAGATTCTATTTATACACGGTGTAACTTGACGTTGGAAAGTGAGATTTGTGATTTTTTACACAGTACTTTGATAATGGAGTAGACAAAATGAATATACATAGTTCAAATAACTGTAGTATGTACGGTGATGCAGTAACAAAGTAAGTTTCATCCATTCGAATAATATTTGTATGAGTTAATTAATAGTTCAGGATATTCTATTGAGCATAGATTTTTACATCTTTAACCGATGACAAATTAACAACTCAACTTTATGACAGATGACAGATGGGATGACTTTAGCTTCTCCATCGTCAGCTTCCCATATTTTTATAGTGAGATACCATTATCACCTGCATATTGTGTTGATGTTTCTAAACTGATTCGATATTCACAAGCATGTTTTGCGTATGATCAGTTTTTAAAAATCGAGATAGGTCACTGACAAAAGTTGATATTGCAGGGGTTTCAACAGTCTCGTTAAAAGTCAGCATTTCGCAAATAAATTCTATGTCCATGACTGTGTAACGATCTGATTTACAAAAACAACCTCTTATTTGGTCGAATGTTGTCTGACTTGTTAGGCCGTTCTTTACAGTCTGATTTTGACTACAAATTACTGTTTACGTGTTCAAGGACTCACGGCGGGTGGTGGCACCTCTGGTTTGCCCTACACTTAACTTGGCACCTCTGGGTTTGCCCTACACTTAACTTGGCACCTCTGGTTGCCCTACTCTTAACTTGGCACCTCTGGTTTGCCCTACACTTAACTTGGCACCTCTGGTTTGCCCTACACTTAACTTTGTGTGGCACCTCTGGTTTGCCCTACACTTAACTTTGTGGTGGCACCTCTGGTTTGCCCTACACTAACTTTGTGGGTGCACCCTCTGGTTTGCCCTACACTTAACTTTGTATTCATGATAGGGTTTATGAGAATGATAATTGTTCACTATCTTTATATCTTAACCAAACTACAGGAAAGAACGGTCACTTTAGGTCGGTCGACAGGGGATGCTTACTCCTCCTAGGCACCTAGTTCTCCTCTAGTATCTCCAGGGTTTCGCCCACCTCTTAATTTGTATTCCATTTAGGATTTATGAGATTGATCACTGTTCGTTATCTTCAACTTTACATCCATGACTGATTCATAGAGCCTTATGCATAACTATATGACGAGCAATGATTGAAATCAAATTAATTTTCTACACGCGAGACTTCTCATTTTCAACAAAAACGAATATACGTTGCCAGTAGCGCAACCAATTATTTTTTCTAAAATGGGAAAATTCTAGACGAAGAAATGTAAGAAAATGTGAGCAAAGACCAAACTGGACCTGTAGAGATTGTCGAATAGCGAATAAATCATTCATTTATCTGAAGTGACGCTTTCTTTCATTTTCTCAGCGAAGTATAGATTGTATGAAAATGGCAGCAGACAAATATGCCAACCTTATTCAGTGACATTACATTTATACTAACTGCCGTGAAATGGGTGAAATATTGCCAAAACGGCGTAAAACAGTAAATAATAAACCAATCATTACATTTATAATAAAACGGTTTATATGTGGGATATCTTAATTCCATAAAAAAACTCCATCTTCTTAGTTAAATATTTTGTGAGCAATATGCACTAAATTATTGTGGCATCGACTTGTCAAATTCAGATATTTGTAATAACATTTGTATGTTGACTTGTAGTTGATAAAGTCAATTTATCAGACCTATTTTGCCTGTCTAGTAAAATCAACATGATGACTTGTAGCGTATCGTTACAAATTAAGCCAATAAAATGAATGTCGTCCTGGTTATTACACGACTTTTGAAGATGATTTATGTCGTAATTTGTCGACGATATGTCGACAAGATGCTCAAAATATAGAGTTGGTTTTTTTTGTGGGTTTTTTTTGTTTTTGTTTTTTTAACGATATCTTCTCATTTTATCATTTATCCGGTGTAATTAAAATCGCTTTCATTCAGTCGTTTGATTATGATAAGATCTTGTTAGAAAGTCAAACATAGAATTGAACTACATTAAAGAAAATGTAGTATAACTCGACACATTCAATAGCTTTGAATTAAAGATAATTGTAAACCTTTTATTAATGCACTTACTTTGCATGTATGAATAAAAATATAAAGAATTTTAAAGTTATGTAAATGAAATTTCTGCTTTGCTATATTGCCCTTCTATGTATGAAAATGGAATTCACAACCTTCTCAACCAGGATAGGGGGTTATTTTTCAGAATTTAGGAACAGATCAATGCATGTTTGTAAGTAATTCCGTCTTTTCGCCAAAATCACCAACTTCTCTTTGACTCACTCTACCTATGACTCGTGTCACTTGGGTTTCGTCTTAACCCTTGGCTATATGCTTACTCATTATCTTCTGCTTGATGGTTTCTCCTTACAAATATTTGTTCTTCTGAGGTTTCATCTGGCTGCACTGTGTCTTGCTGTGATGTATGTAACATCATCGCACCTAATTTCAACCGAGCAAAATTCTTTGCTGCCTCTTCTCATATCTCTTCATTCCCGCCATTTGGTTACCCACCCCGGGTTTCTATTTCAATGTTTATCAGGCCTGCTGGTTCTTATCTAAAGGGTTAAATCTGATGGACTGTCATCTTATTCCCTCCATCATAATAAGGCGAAGATAACTCCCACAAGGAATACAAAATCATGAGTTGCTCCGCACACCACAGGACCCCTGGACACACCAGAGGTGGACAAACACGGACCCCTGGACACACCAGAGGGTGGACAAACACGGACCCCTGGACACACCAGAGGCTGGGATCAGATGCTTAGGCGGAGTAGGCATCCCCTTTCGGCCGGTCACAACCGCCTTAAGCCACCTCCCTTAAAATTTACTTGGGCGGAGATTAAAAACATCGCACGTCAATCAAACAGGAGACAAGAGCGTAGGCTATGAATGGCAGCTTTAGCCAATTGTTCCAACTGGGTATCCGAGATTGGAAAGACTGCACGCTTATGAAACCCTTTCATCAACTGCAAAGATTGTTTGCAGCATTTTTAAAATTAATTCCATCTATCTTTTCACGATTTTTAACAAGGACATAATGATTTTAATTTCACGTAAAACGAAAATCTACTTTTAAATGTCTTATTATGAAAGCATTGAAACATTTGAAATGTATTATTCACCGTGGGTTAAATTTTACGAAAAATGAATTGATCGTGAACATAGTGAAGTTAAAACCATTGTATTTATTTCCCATTGTACAGTAATTACCGGAACTAAATATTTAAATTATCATTATCGGTCATAGCCGTTTTGTATCCCAAAGAAAATGTCGTCAAAATCTCTGTACAACTTTCGGAAGAGAAATTATCGACGATTTCAGCTGTATTTGCTTATAACAATTGGGATTCTGAAAGAGGGGCCCCGTAATAACAACACAAGCTTAAGCGCTTATGTTCCTTCTTCATTTTCAACTATCATCGATAGAATGCCCCGATTGTCTCTATCAGCCATGCGTTCTCGCAGAGAACAACAGACAGTCTTGGTGGCGCGATAAACCAAAAAACGACATCCCTTAAACAACAGCCATTGTTGAAAAAATCTTCATCAAAAAATGAATAAATGCCTTGCCATCGAAGAGCTTAGACTGACGAATGCTACCTTGGCAGAAAATCAGGAGCCACACCAATGGGCATAGGACAAAAGCGACTCGTCTGGAAGACCTACGGAATAAAATGGGAATCGAAATAAAGGCTTATTACATCCCAAACTAATCATACGGAAGATCAATAATTTATTATTTGACGATTTAATTTCTCGTTCCCAAATGATGGACAGGTAGATTTCTAACACGATTCATTTCCCGTGTATTTCTATGTGTAAAGTAATTAACACCTAGGTAGGCCCAGGCCACTCCAGGTACATAACATGGTATGAATACGTCTGACAGCATTTGGCCCAATGTCAGGTTGTATTGGCAACCTCATAATGACATAGAAATTGCGAAAAACTCACTTAATAACATAGAAATTGCGAAAAACTCACTTTAAACGAAACTGTTGAAACCCTTGTAAGATTGACTTATTTGTCAGTATCTAGCATTGATTTAAAAACTGATCACATGCAGAACAAGCTCTTGCATATCGAATCAGTTGAAATACATAAACACCACATGTAAGGGGTAACGGAATATTGCTGCATAGATATGGGAAGTTGATTATGGAGAAGCTGATGCCATCCCGTTTCTCATAGATTTGAGATGTTAGTTTGCCGCTAATGCCTACGTTCAATAAAATATTCAAGTATGAAGCAGATGTGGAAGACTCTGTGGTGTGTTTTATTTCATTTCACTGGGATATATTATATCGAATCGACATATGAATGGAGATTTCTTCTTCTTTTTCTCATGCTGAATCTTTTGAATAATTCCTGCCAAGTGTAAGGATATAAAAACAGGCCAGTTAATGATGAGGCACAATTCGTGTCCATGGGAATTCCAGCAGACTGTTGGAAGACCTGATCACCAAAGACTATACGATATTATCAATAACGAACTTCCGTATCGTTTTATTATCAACTTCAGAGTACTTGTGCGCAAAATGATTCTTTGAATGACTGATCACTAGCTATGAAAATTTCCATTTTCGTTTGAGAAGCAACTGTCTA
>CAJDSM010000131.1:26722-50928 GCA_903981925.1 Ostrea lurida
ATACAAGTGAAAAAGCTACACTTGGAAATTGCATAAACTGTAAGCATGCATGTAAATTATCGGATCCCGAGGTCCCGTGTCCACATCAGGTGTGTACGTGGTACGATAAATCCTCCGAGCTAAAAACGAAATATAGCACCAAGCACAGACCTGCGCAATTTTAAGTGTTAAAACGATCCCAGATTGGGCTTTTTGTAACATTTTTCAACATTAATGAGGCTTTTTTTACCTTTAGAAAAAATTGCATATCTTTTAAATCTCTATTAACTATTCGTGTTTTTTGTAACCAAGATTAACACGAATACCGAATATACTCTCCTATAGGTCGTTGTGTTTTTGAGATCATGTTTCCATTGAACCCGCAATACGTCGTAAATCAGTTGACAATAATTTCAAATCAAAGCTACACCTGATTTTTGCCCCTGTTTCAAAAATTATTTTGGAGAAATGATGCCCGCTATCTGTCTCCAAAAAATTAATATCATATCATTTTCCTTATTTGTATTATTTCTATGTCCAGACTAATTTATCGGAGTTGTTTATAATAATTGCTACATTTCACCGACTAGAAAAATGCTGACTCTCCATCTAGGACTCGCCTATAAGTCGGTCATAGACTTTTTGGACCAAAATTTTACTCCCAAAAATCCAAATTAATAGTCGAATATATACGGTACATAACTCATACCGAACAATACAAAAATATTAAAAGGTGAAGATAACGAAACATATGATCAAAATCGTAAGTTCCCAAACATTAATACTAAACAAAGCTGGGCAAAACACGGACCCCTGGAGACATCAAGGAGCGGGTGAGGGTTCTAGGAGGAGTAAACATCACACTATCGACCGGTCAAACCCGCCTTTGAAGCCCAACTCAAACAGTCAAAAGGGGTTCGCAATTTACTGCGATACCTAAACATCCATGGCTATGTCAAATAATTTATCCGTTTTTCAGATTATACATTTCCGAATTATCTATGGTACGTTTAGCGCTAGCTTGAATTTGTGTTGTACCTTTGCATATCTAAATTCAATAAAAATCTGTATGGCATTGTAACTGGTATACTTTGAGAATTATATGTAAAACTCGTGCATAACAAAGTTTTATTCGATTTCGCAATAAGGCATTGGTATTTTGTGAAGTTTGAACATAAATCAAGGAATAGGTAATGCGAGATTAATAGGTTTGCATGCTCAGGGAAAAACCAATTTAAAATGCGTTGTATAAAAATTTGACTGGTTGTTAAATCTCTTTCATTCATAATGAAACGTCACCACTGGCCGGTGAAGGCTGGCAAATTAGACCTCCTTTACTCGGCGCTTACGGCCTTTGAGCAGGGATTGGATCTTTATCGTGCCACACCGTGCTGTGACAAGGGGACTCGGATTTTGCGGTCTCATCCGAAGGACTGCCCATCTACAGGTACATGTAGTCGCATTTACAACCAAGAATGGGTACTTGAGGACCTATACTTAATCCGGATTCCCCACAGGGTGAAAATCTTTGAAAAATATCTTCTCCAGAACCCATGAGGCCATACAAAGTCAAACTTAGAATTGAAGCTTCTGACATAGTGCAAATTAAAGGGGTTTGGTGGGACCACGAGGGAAAACAATTCATAAATGTATTTTAGATTTCGTCTCCATACCACGTAGTCAGAGAAGTTAAAATTTTCATGGATGTTCCTGACAAAGTGCAGGAAACGGTTTGCCTTAAAATTCATGGTCCCATGGTTTTGGATTATGATAACATTGGCATATACTTATATGAAAAATGCTTACAAATGGGTAAGGTGAACTGGGTGAGCAATAGTGGCCCATGGCCTCTTGTATTATCGTTCATTATTTTTAAAGCTAGTTTATAGAACAGCAACAGCTAGTTTTTGAAACATACAGCAAGTACGACATGCATGTCAAAACTTTCCGTGTAAAACACTGCATAAGTTAAGATTTGGAAACTTGCATCTGGATATAGGGAATATATCTTGTTTTATTCAACAAGTCTTCTTAAGATGGTCATGTCTTTACACATGTACTTCTTGACTTTACTTGTAAAACGGGCCTTGAAACGTAATAACATAATATCTAACTAGCATTTGGATATACCTTAACAATAGCGAGCTTCCATACGATACGTAGGGCCCAAAAGTAAATAATTGTTTGTTTTCCCAAACCCGACCCTATCAGGTTGGATTGGGTAGGTTGGTAGGTAAATGTTTATTTTTGGAGGGCAAATTGGTTTTTTGTTGGGTAATGTGTTAAAAAGGAAATAAAACACCAGCATAATAGGAACACCAAGGTCTAGGGCGTATTCAAGTGTTTCATTTCCCTTAATGCCGAGTATATCAAATAAAACTTGAAACGTTTTCACCTATGGCTGATTACAAAAGCGATTGAAGAAAGGTGGTCCTTTCTCGTATTTGGACTCCTCCCTTCATTGGGAGCACCACTTATGATTTCGAAAAAAAAAATCCACACAAAGTTGGCAATAAAAATTCTTCGCGTCGCAGCGATTTTTTTCGGTCGGTCGGGATTGGGGAAACAAACAATATTTTATTTTAGGCCGGTAGGTATAAATGTCCAAGTCAGTCTCGACTGTAGAAAGTCAGCCCATCTCGCAAAAGTCCATTAATGATAACACATTTTACCTGTTCACGGTTGGTACTGTTAGGGGCCATTTTTGCTAAGCCACTGGTGATGAATCCACGAGAAACACCTTGGCTAACGAAGCATGCTGTGTGGGTCGAGGGTAGCCAGTGTACATTTTCCTTAAAAGGCACTTAAAATAGAAAATTTTCAACCGTTCCGGGACATATTACAGACAACTGTCAAAACATTTTTAAAAACTTGCAACACACTTTGACATCTCATTATCCGCCTATTCATATTAACGCGGGAAATACACAGTGAAAATAGCCCATTCGTATATATATACCGCATGAGATTATTTCAAACTGAAGTCATGGATTTCCATTAATCATGCAATGTTTAAAAAGAAATGGTACCGATATCGCTGCCACACAATATAGTGGAATATCGAATTCATTGTGATCCTTTTCTGAATCCGTATTCACCACTTTCTGAATAATGACGTTCACAGTGCATCAACATCAACATTTTTATCGAAAATATCGACTGCGTTAAAAATAAAACTGCGTGCACATCAAAAATATTTTTCACTGATATGTTTGCGTTTTGTTATATATTTTGGAAACACATTTTTATCTTAAAAACATCGATCTAATAAGATATGTAAGGGAGTTACATGTATATAGATGTAATTTCATTACTACAGTAACTGATCCGAAAGAGTATACAGAAACTTTGCTATGACTTTGATTCAATATATATCCCTGACAAAAATACAAGAAAATTTTAATAGAAATCTGTAGAGTTTTCAATTGTTGAAATGAGAGAATTGATATTCGCCTTACTTTGACATTTCTTTGGCTTCTTTGCCCGATCGTTCTGTTGCCTATTGTCCTTCTAATTCCCTCTGGCCATTAATCAGAATGGTTTTTCTGTATGATTTATCCTTTTTGTCCATGTGCATCCACTGATACTGGATTTGAAATGGTAATATTTTCACAAAAAAATAAATTTCGCTAATTTAATTTGAAAAAAGGGGGGCATACTCTGAATACAGAATTTTAGTTTTGTGCTTGCTTGTGGCACATCTGAAATACATGAAAATATCCAAAATTCCACCAGTAACAAAATCTTAATTTACTCGAAAAGTTATCAAAAAAAAAAAAAAAATAATAATATATAATAAAAAAAAAATCGACATACTAAAGAATGTGGAAATTCTTTAGTTGGATGAAAAATCACCTCACTAAGTTTGAACCAAATTTAAAAAGTTATATAGATATTGAATACAACAAGAAAAATGTGTTTGTTTAGTTGGGGTTTGCACTGAATGCCGAATAACAAAACCAAGAATGAATGGGTTGTTCTAAATTAGGAAATATATTTGCTACCAACGGAAACAATACGTTAAAAAGAACTACAATAAACTGTGGATAAAAGACAAAACTGAATAAAAATGTTGACAAGAAATGAACAGAGGAAGACTAATGTTTACATGAATTTTTCGCCTGTGTGGTTCAAACTCGATAATATTTCTTAAGGAACTAGAAATGCCATGAAATTTTGCCATGATTAAAACTTGCCTTGTGAAATTCTGTGATCAATAGTGAATCGTTTTCTGAAATATCCGTTTTTATATACCAAACAATGTAACCATTCGAATGAAAATCAATCAGGCAAACGCAGTTTGTAAATTGTTAACGTAAAGAATCACAAAATATGAAACGGCCCACAAGCACGATAGAACATTTGAATTTGTAAGGCCAAATATCATATTCTTTTCTTCTTGGCCACAAAAGACATTTACGATGATAACTCAGTTGATGTATTCTATCTACAGCGACAGGTTTCACCATTCCACTTGGAATGCCCAGCGTAGTTCATGAATTCCATGAAATAATCATCTCTTAACGGACACTTTTATTTTTCTTCCATTTTGTCGATATATTTTCTGTATAAGTCAAAAACATATGATGACCACAATTATATAACATTCAGTAATATTTAATCATACAAATTTTGTTGGATAAGGATTCATTTCCAATGGGACATAATCTTTTTTAAATATATATACATTAGTAAAACAACTAAAAATCATAACGTCATGAGTCATACATGTACAGTTATACACACCATGCAATTTACAATATTGGGGGGAAATTAAAATAGCCTTTATTACATCGTAATACAAGAGAATGAATTTACTGGAGAGGGGGTGTCCTTTCAAATGTTGGATTTCCTATTTCTCTATAGAACTAATTAATTACAATCATTGTTACTAACAGCCAACTGTCCACTCAGGAACTTTCGGGTTTTATATTACTGTGTACGCCCGATTTGTTTGACGAAACACGGCAAATCTCCCCAGTCTTAAAAATTGATATTGGTTTCTGATAGATTTCAACCGTCCCTCTGGAAGACAAAATATATTTATTTATTGCATCTTATAATAGCCAGCTTTATTGTTTTTGTCTGTCCTCGATTCCTAAAATAGCTTCTTAGACAAAACGAATGAAGCTTTCGGAAAGCATTCGTACTTTTCCTTAGAATTTAAATTATGATCCCGATAGTTTCCGAAGATACACGATACGATAAACGGAAAACCTGATACACGCAAAACACGATACACGATAGACCTGATAAACGCAAAAACACGATAGAAAACAGAAAACCTGATACACGATACGATAGGATACACGCACGATACGATAGGATACACGCACGATACGATAGGATACACGCACGATAGAACACGATAGGAAATGTCAAGAATAACGCGCGGGTACTGTATCACAACATCCGAATTTGACAATGGTACACAATAAAGAAAGGAGTAGGCCCACGAAAGGGTGAAAATCGGCCCTGTAAAATGTAAATTTCAACAAATTATTTTTGCGCACAAATGATAGTCTATGTATGATAGTTTATCAGGGTGGTAAAAAATTTGAGTTTTGCTTGGTGTATCTGAGATCTAACGCCCCAAACATCATGAAATATCATAAAATACAAAAAATTGCTTAAAATCGCCATATTTTTTTTTTTTTAGATGAAATATGAAAATTCGATATAGAGCATAGGCCTTAGATCAATCTTATTTTTTTCAGTTTAAATATGATGCCAGGAAGGTTCGAATTTTGATAATATCTTCTTGGTCCAGATATGTGCTCTATATCGAATTTTTCGTATTTCACTACAAAAATGTGATAAAGATATTTTCTTTCGCATATTCAAAGAATTTTTAAAGATCAATATCATTTTCTACAAATTCTGGCAATTAATCTTTATTCAATTTACCGAATTATCATTGAATCATGCTTGGCAACAATAATCGTTCTTTCATTACTCAAATAATATATTAGGAATGGCATTTCAAGCGCTCTCCCCCTCCCAGTAATTTGTAAGCTATTATGGGTGACATCTTACATTTTTCTTTGATTTAACCTTCCAAATGAACCGCAGAAAATTCCAATTTTAGTGATTTCCTTTACTGATTCTTTATTACTTGTCACACCCTCCTGTGCTGTGATTTTTTCTGCCTGACAAGAAAGCATTTTGTCTCCCGTAATGGAAGGAAAATTCAATATTTCCTACCATTTATTTGGACTATTGGTATGACCACAGAGCAACGAAGGATTTGATATTGACTGTTCTCTACAATGCCTGCTTAGCTGCCGTTTCCATCGAATTTCTAATTAGAAGCTTGTGAATAATATTTAATCAACCGAATCTGATTTTCTTTCTTTCACTTGTCAATACAGCAATAACAAATACCTTTCATATGTAAAAGCAATCATAACAGATTCTATTTATACACGGTGTAACTTGACGTTGGAAAGTGAGATTTGTGATTTTTTACACAGTACTTTGATAATGGAGTAGACAAAATGAATATACATAGTTCAAATAACTGTAGTATGTACGGTGATGCAGTAACAAAGTAAGTTTCATCCATTCGAATAATATTTGTATGAGTTAATTAATAGTTCAGGATATTCTATTGAGCATAGATTTTTACATCTTTAACCGATGACAAATTAACAACTCAACTTTATGACAGATGACAGATGGGATGACTTTAGCTTCTCCATCGTCAGCTTCCCATATTTTTATAGTGAGATACCATTATCACCTGCATATTGTGTTGATGTTTCTAAACTGATTCGATATTCACAAGCATGTTTTGCGTATGATCAGTTTTTAAAAATCGAGATAGGTCACTGACAAAAGTTGATATTTGCAGGGGTTTCAACACTCGTTAAAAGTCAGCATTTCGCAAATAAATTCTATGTCCATGACTGTTGTAACGATCTGATTTACAAAAAACAACCTCTTATTTGGTCGAATTGTGTCTGACTTGTTAGGGCGTTCTTTACAGTCTGATTTTGACTACAAATTACTGTTTACGTGTTCAAGGACTCACGGCGGGTGGCACCTCTGGTTTGCCCTACACTTAACTTGGCACCTCTGGTTTGCCCTACACTTAACTTGCACCTCTGTTCCTACTCTTAACTTGCACCTTGGTTTGCCCTACACTTAACTTGGCACCTCTGGTTTGCCCTACACTTAACTTTGTGGTGGCACCTCTGGTTTGCCCTACACTTAACTTTGTGGTGGCACCTCTGGTTTGCCCTACACTTAACTTTGTGGTGGCACCTCTGGTTTGCCTACACTTAACTTTGTATTCATGATAGGGTTATGAGAATGATAATTGTTCACTATCTTTATATCTTAACCAAACTACAGGAAAGAACGGTCACTTTAGGTCGGTCGACAGGGGATGCTTACTCCTCCTAGGCACCTAGTTCTCCTCTAGTATCTCCAGGGTTTCGCCCACCTCTTAATTTGTATTCCATTTAGGATTTATGAGATTGATCACTGTTCGTTATCTTCAACTTTACATCCATGACTGATTCATAGAGCCTTATGCATAACTATATGACGAGCAATGATTGAAATCAAATTAATTTTCTACACGCGAGACTTCTCATTTTCAACAAAAACGAATATACGTTGCCAGTAGCGCAACCAATTAATTTTTTCTAAAAATGGGAAAATTCTAGACGAAGAAATGTAAGAAAATGTGAGCAAAGACCAAACTGGACCTGTAGAGATTGTCGAATAGCGAATAAATCATTCATTTATCTGAAGTGCGCTTTCTTTCATTTTCTCAGCGAATATAGATTGTATGAAAATGCAGCAAGCAAATATGCCAACCTTATTCAGTGACATTACATTTTATACTAACTGCCGTGAAATGGGTGAAATATTGCCAAAACGGCGTAAAACAGTAAATAAAACCAATCATTACATTTATAATAAAACGGTTTATATTGTGGGATATTCTTAATTCCATTAAAAAAACTCCATCTTCTTAGTTAAATATTTTTGTGAGCAATATGCACTAAATTATTGTGGCATCGACTTGTCAAATTCAGATATTTGTAATAACATTTGTATGTTGACTTGTAGTTGATAAAGTCAATTTATCAGACCTATTTTGCCTGTCTAGTAAAATCAACATGATGACTTGTAGCGTATCGTTACAAATTAAGCCAATAAAATGAATGTCGTCCTGGTTATTACACGACTTTTGAAGATGATTTATGTCGTAATTTGTCGACGATATGTCGACAAGATGCTCAAAATATAGAGTTGGTTTTTTTTGTGGGTTTTTTTTTTGTTTTGTTTTTTTTAACGATATCTTCTCATTTTATCATTTATCCGGGTAATTAAAATCGCTTTCATTCAGTCGTTTTGATTTATGATAAGATCTTGTTAGAAGTCAAACATAGAATTGAACTACATTAAAGAAAATGTAGTATAACTCGACACATTCAATAGCTTTGAATTAAAGATAATTGTAAACCTTTTTATAATGCACTTACTTTGCATGTATGAATAAAAATATAAAGAATTTTTAAAGTTATGTAAATGAAATTTCTGCTTTGCTATATTGCCCTTCTATGTATGAAAATGGAATTCACAACCTTCTCAACCAGGATAGGGGGTTATTTTTCAGAATTTAGGAACAGATCAATGCATGTTTGTTAAGTAATTCCGTCTTTTCGCCAAAATCAACCAACTTCTCTTTGACTCACTCTTACCTATGACTCGTGTCACTTGGGTTTCGTCTTAACCCTTGGCTATATGCTTACTCATTATCTTCTGCTTGATGGTTTCTTCCTTACAAATATTTTTCTTCTGAGGTTTTCATCTGGCTGCACTGTGTCTTGCTGTGATGTATGTAACATCATCGCACCTAATTCAACCGAGCAAAATTCTTTGCTGCCTCTTCTCATATCTCTTCATTCCCGCCATTGGTTACCCACCCCGGGTTTCTATTTCAATGTTTATCAGGCCTGCTGGTTCTTATCTAAAGGGTTAAATCTGATGGACTGTCATCTTTTCCCTCCATCATAATAAGGCGAAGATAACTCCCACAAGGAATACAAAATCATGAGTTGCGCAAACACGGACCCCTGGACACACCAGAGGTGGACAACACGGACCCCTGGACACACCAGAGGTGGACAAACACGGACCCCTGGACACACCAGAGGTGGGATCAGATGCTTAGGCGGAGTAGGCATCCCCTTTCGGCCGGTCACAACCGCCTTAAGCCACCTCCCTTAAAATTTACTTGGGCGGAGATTAAAAACATCGCACGTCAATCAAACAGGAGACAAGAGCGTAGGCTATGAATGGCAGCTTTAGCCAATTGTTCCAACTGGGTATCGAGATTGGAAAGACTGCACGCTTATGAAACCCTTTCATCAACTGCAAAGATTGTTTGCAGCATTTTTAAAATTAATTCCATCTATCTTTTCACGATTTTTAACAAGGACATAATGATTTTAATTTTCACGTAAAACGAAAATCTACTTTTAAATGTCTTATTATGAAAGCATTGAAACATTTGAAATGTATTATTCACCGTGGGTTAAATTTTACAAAAATGAATTGATCGTGAACATAGTGAAGTTAAAACCATTGTATTTATTTTCCATTGTACAGTAATTACCGAACTAAATATTTAAATTATCATTATCGGTCATAGCCGTTTTGTATCCCAAAGAAAATGTCGTCAAAATCTCTGTACAACTTCGGAGAGAAATTATCGACGATTTCAGCTGTATTTGCTTATAACAATTGGGATTCTGAAAGAGGGGCCCCGTAATAACAACACAAGCTTAAGCGCTTATGTTCCTTCTTCATTTTCAACTATCATCGATAGAATGCCCCGATTGTCTCTATCAGCCATGCGTTCTCGCAGAGAACAACAGACAGTCTTGGTGGCGCGATAAACCAAAAACGACATCCCTTAAACAACAGCCATTGTTGAAAAAATCTTCATCAAAAAATGAATAAATGCCTTGCCATCGAAGAGCTTAGACTGACGAATGCTACCTTGGCAGAAAATCAGGAGCCACACCAATGGGCATAGGACAAAAGCGACTCGTCTGGAAGACCTACGGAATAAAATGGGAATCGAAATAAAGGCTTATTACATCCCAAACTAATCATACGGAAGATCAATAATTTATTATTTGACGATTTAATTCTTCGTTCCCAAATGATGGACAGGTAGATTTCTAACACGATTCATTTCCCGTGTATTTCTATGTGTAAAGTAATTAACACCTAGGTAGGCCCAGGCCACTCCAGGTACATAACATGGTATGAATACGTCTGACAGCATTTGGCCAATGTCAGGTTGTATTGGCAACCTCATAATGACATAGAAATTGCGAAAAACTCACTTAATAACATAGAAATTGCGAAAAACTCACTTTAAACGAAACTGTTGAAACCCTTGTAAGATTGACTTATTTGTCAGTATCTAGCATTATTTTAAAACTGATCACATGCAGAACAAGCTCTTGCATATCGAATCAGTTGAAATACATAAACACCACATGTAAGGGTAACGGAATATTGCTGCATAGATATGGGAAGTTGATTATGGAGAAGCTGATGCCATCCCGTTTCTCATAGATTTGAGATGTTAGTTTGCCGCTAATGCCTACGTTCAATAAAATATTCAAGTATGAAGCAGATGTGGAAGACTCTGTGGTGTGTTTTATTTCATTTCACTGGGATATATTATATCGAATCGACATATGAATGGAGATTTCTTCTTCTTTTTCTCATGCTGAATCTTTTGAATAATTCCTGCCAAGTGTAAGGATATAAAAACAGGCCAGTTAATGATGAGGCCAATTCGTGTCCATGGGAATTCCAGCAGACTGTTGGAAGACCTGATCACCAAAGACTATACGATATTATCAATAACGAACTTCCGTATCGTTTTATTATCAACTTCAGAGTACTTGTGCGCAAAATGATTCTTTGAATGACTGATCACTAGCTATGAAAATTTCCATTTTCGTTTGAGAAGCAACTGTCTATAAAGCCCCAGTCCCACTGCCACGTTTCGGCGTCTAGGTTTCACTACGTTTGAAAACGCCACGTTTCGTGACAAATTTGCGCCGTTTTAAATTTTTGGTACGTTTTACTAGGTTTTTACTTGGTTTTCCTACGTTTGTTTACGTTTTACTACATAATGCTAGGGATTATCCGGTTTTTATTAGCAATTATGTTTACCATTTTACTAGGATTTTATACGTTTATCACGTATTTGTACGTTTAATCACGTATAGACTACGTTTTATCCCGTATAGACTACATGTACCTTTACTCCCGTATAGTTAAGTTTTAGTAAGTTTGAACCAAGGTCCACTACGTCTTCCCACGATAATTACGTTTTTCCTACGTAACAAATAAAACCCTTCACGTTTCTCTACGCATTTCTACGTATCGTGTACGTTTTTTCTACGTTTCATTTTTTGCTCACGTTTGTATTATACTGACCAATATATACGGAGTCGATGAAGGATTGATCTACGTATAGTCACGTATATAGCCGTTTCATTTACGCATCGATGCGTTTTCCTACGTATAAACGGTGCTGCTACGTTTTTAAAACGTAGTAAAACGGATGCCCGAAACGTGACAGTGGGGCTGTGACTTTGAAGAGACGTATACAAACGTAATATACCTACACGAACGTAATGAAACCTGACTATGCTTGTCCTAAAACGTGCAATAACGTACAAACACCTATCAAAACGTAACACATACATAGAAAAACGTATTTTTAAAAAAGTAACTAAGAAACTCCCTCACGTTTCTCTACGCATCAGCTGCGCTTTCATTACGCATTTCTACGTATCGTGTACGTTTCTGTACGTTTTTCTACGTTTTCATTTACGTTTCATTTTTGCCTACGTTTGTATTGTGCAGACCAATATAAAATGGAATCGATGAAGGATTGATCTACGTATAGCCACGTATATAGCCGTTTCATTTACGCATCGATACGTTTTCCTACGTATATAGCGGTGCTGCTACGTTTTTAAAACGTAGTAAAATGGGATGCCCGGAGCCCGAAACGTGACAGTGGGACTGTGACTTAATGTCAAAACGTCTAGTCTTTAATTTATCTTGAGGAATGGTTATGTAAAGAGTTAAAAAGCCATACGTATTGGTGTTATCGATTTGAGAAAAGTTTTGTGATTTCAAATTTACTACAAATTCTTTAGAATATTTTAGAATTCATATAAGAATTTTTTCGGGTGATGCAGGTATCACCGAATTTTAGACGGTAAAACTCATCAATGCGCGAAGCGCATTGATGAAAAGTTTTACCGTCTAAAATCTCGGTGATAACCTGCATATCACCCGAAAAAATATAAGATTTATTTCTTATCATTTAATTTTATATTACAACAACAAAATAATGTTCATTAGACTTTACTTGTTGTTCAGGTACGTTGATCGAAAAATCACCTCAATTCTTAAAAGGTGTTTTAACCAATGAGAATCGGCGCTAGGTGATCACGTGCAATAAAATTAAATGATATTTAATTTACACAACTTCTGGCATATGTTGTTGTAAAATACGTCTTTAGATGCTCCTTTACAGCTGTCAATATTAAGTGTAGGGGTTTTGGTGGGCTGTTGACAAGCAGGTTGATGTTGCAAGGGTTTTAGCAGTCTTGCTTAGGGTCGGCATGTCGCAATTATAAGGTCGTTATAACGATCTAGTTTGCCAATACAACTCGGAAATGTTCGACCCGGTGATTGAAAATTCCCGGAAGTGACCCACAATACACTAAAAAGGTGGTCTAAACATAACCCTCGTCAATGTCACTTACACAAAAATATACTCGATTCGTATCGTAGAATTGTGTACTCTTAGAACCGACCTTCCGTTCATACCAAAGAACCAATTTTAAATATAATTAATTCAATTTGAAATATCATTTTGTTGGCTTTCAGTGTTTGAAGTCAAAATGTAGAAAGTGATTCGGAATACCCTAAATGACTCTACTTAAAAGATTTAATAAACAATATAACGTTGTAATGTACAAGGAATCTAATAAAGCGGTAATTAAGAATAGGTTTGGCCTCGGTTGTTCTAAGAAAAAAAACAGGAATAAAAGGTGTGCACAAGAATGAATTTTCAGTAAATAAATCTATAATTTGCTATGTGATGACGCGTGTATTGTAGAGGATTAACGCAATCACCGAGTCGTGACCAATCTCGGTACATATCTGCATATCTGAGTCTAGTAGCACACCACGGTGTGTATTGCACAGAAAGGAGCATGTAAAAAAGAGCATTCAATTTGACTTATGGATAAATACTTTTTACATCAGAAAAAATTCTACAGACGGGGAAGTCAACAAAGAGACTGGCTTACATGTATATACATGAAAGTCTAATGGAATTTCTAGTAAGTATATGATATTTTCATTTCAAAATTGTATAATAAGTTGAAACACTGCTTCTGGCAACTAGGGTCAGCGACCTGATTTTCTTCAAATCAATAAACAATGCAGTTCAGAAAATGATTGTTTGAATTCTTAGTTAGATAATTGTCAGACTGTTAGTTGTTTGTGATTATAGGACAATATCTGTAATAGTGGGGAAGTCATATGAGCTAAGCTTGTTTGGTAAATAAGATTGAACCATCTGCATTCTCGTAGCCAAGGCCACCTGCAGTCGTCGCTGTCCTCCATCATTAATCATTATTCCTAGGAATTACCAATTTATATGACGTATTTCTAATGAACCGATTATTTTGTAATAGGATTGTGTCAATGACAAGCTACGGTAAGATGCTTTGCTTTCCAATGAAGAAAAAAAATTGCTTACTTTAAAACATGAAGTACATTTGAAATTACTTTAAAACTTCGCTCACCGGAAAGTTAATGTGGTATCGTTGTTGGCGTCCTTGCGCAACAGGCGAATTTTTTTTTATTATTTAGATTTGATGCATCTATGGATGCACACAACCAGCCATGATTCGGAAGACCTTTACCAGCAAAGATTTTAACATTGAACTAGAAAACGGACATGGTCAGCAAGGGCCCCACCGAGGGTTATCAAAGGAAAGCGACATCTGTATTTGATACAGTAATGTTTAGTACTGGTATATGTGAAACTATAATAAATTGTGAATTATCACATCCATATTAACACACTGGATAAGCATTTCTTGAAACAGATACTTCCAAGAATTTTTTTTTTCTCGATCAAAGCAAACCTCAGGTAAACAAAATATGGAAATATTTCTGTAACTGCCATTTAAGAATAATTCCATAAATGGATTAGTTTAACTCTTTGAGTTATGACGTGAAAACAAAAATGTCCATAACAACGAAGATGTTGCCATACACAAGGTGACGTGAACCCAGAATTTACTCGTACATGTATAGGTGTCTTCCTTTTATTGTAAAGTATTTTTGTGGAAAGTTTGAAAACCGTATTGTGAAAACTCTTTGAGTTATCACGTCATAACCAAAAACGTTCACCACAACAAAGATGTTGACATACATACAGACAGACAACGTGCTGTAAATCCAGAATTTATACAAATTGTGCCTCTTATTGTAGAGTACAATTGTGCAAAGTTTAAAAACTGTACGATAAAAACTTTTTGATTTATCGCATCACAACGAAAATTATGATGGACAGACGGACGGACAGACAAACAACGTGCTGTGAACCCAGAATTTATTGTAGAGTACAATGTGATTACTATAGGGCACCCACATTTCATGCGGGGCTCTAATTAACGCCGGCTTTTGAATGTTATGTCAACGTTGACGTTTCGACATTGTTTCATATCAAATAAACATTGAATTATTTATATAATGGAATCATGTAGCCATATGTACGATCGACTATGTCGATTATACAGAAATTATCCGTCTATCGTCTTCATTCATCCATCATATAAACATTCCTTATATATTGTCCTTAATGCATGTAATCTGTATGCAATTTGGTGCATTAGAAAATGTATTCCTTAATATATATGACAAATTCAAAGAACCTGCGTAATGATCCTATAAGCATTGAAGCAAACCTGTTTGATGATATTATTCCTAAAATTATATCGGAGGACTGAAATAATTCCACAATTTCAACCATGACAAGATTCCTTGCATCAAAATGAAAATAAATGGACCGAGCGAGGAAATACCACAATGCTCAAAATGGATATTAATAGCATTGTTCAAATCATAACACTCTTGCTCATATCTGCCGACTCATTAGCTGTGAGCGCTCTGGCCATTAATAAAGTAAATTAAAAAATACATGTAGATTTATAGAGGAAATTCGAACTATGTTCGTGATCTTTTTTTCCACTCCATGATGTGAATATTTAGTTTTCTGTGATTTAATTTGCTTGATATATACTAGTATTTTGTAAGAAATCAATTTCATAAACATTTGAGAATTGATTTTACCCACCGCACAAGACTTGTACATCTGTAACTACATGACCAAGAAACCGACAATTCGCTGCTTATCCGCCGAAAAGATGGACGTCCGCATTAGAATAAAATCCACGAAAATCATTCATAACCGAAACTCACTACGTTTCTATTATTTCTAAATATCACGGAAGTTGAATTAAAGATATTTCTGAAACGATATCGACAGTTCCGGGTTGATCAGAGAGTTCCGATTGAAGCACGGCCAATCAAAATTGCTAGAAAACATGCTGAGCTCTAGCCTGGTTCCCTGTCCCATGCTCTATGCTCCACGTCGCAAGCTTAAGGGCCAGGTGGATTACAACCGATTCAGGGCTAAATCGCCCCGAATCTCTGCGCATGCGTATTTCAAATCAGTGGAATTGTTAGGATTGTAACGAGGGCTGATTCCCCGAACACCTAACTGTTTATAGATTCAAAGGAGTAATGTTTGTTTAAGAGAATAATAGATAATTGGTTTACTCTATATCTGAAACAGTGATCTACCTGTGTCTACCCTGTGTCTGAGCATCTAATATCATGAATATTATGTAGGTAAATTTAAAAATAAAATCAGAAAATTAAGAAATAAGATTTATTTCTTAAGTAAAATTTGTAAATATGAGCTAAAATTTAGTTTATTCAAAAAATAATTTCTTAAATCAACATTAAAATTTGTAAAATTCGATATTTTTAGAAATTAAAAATCAAATTAAAGAAAAAGAAATAAAATTCATTTATCCAAACTATTAAAAAATCTTTAAAACAAATAATAATTAAAAAAAAAATATTACTATTTTATACCAATGTTTTATAAAGGTAAATCACAGGTAAAACACAGGTAAATATTTGCACAGGGAAGATAACTTTCATAGTACAGACTATAATTGCTATAAAAACATAATTGGCTGTGCTGTTCGTTTAAAAATTAGGTGTTCAGGGAACACACCGTAACGAGTATAAGTGTTAATTAGGGCTGTTTATTAACATAATTAAACCGAAAATACCACGTTTCATGACATTACATGATTTGTGATTGTTATGTAAGCGATGAAAGACGAACCACCAAGTAGAAGCGTGGACGACGTTTTTGCTGTGTATGCAATGGAGAACCGATCAGGGGGGGGGGCGGTAATAAAGTCGGGAAGCAACATTGCCAAGCTCTTACTGAAATATAGTGATCGGAATATATCTAAAAGTTATCTCTATTGGTTCTGCCACGATAAACTCTTTAAAATACTATCCCAAAATCAAACCAATCAGAAGATAGGAACGCTTGTAATCCACCTAGTTATACTGCCTGCCTTTATTTAGTCAGGGAGCCAGGAGATCAGGCTAACTGAGTCCCAGCTACCCGTTTGACCATGTCCACAGCATCACAGCCATATTTCATTTCTAACTAAAAACCTGTTTAAAAGATTATTTTTTCAATTTACTGCAGCCCTTCAATTTACTGCGTGCCAACCCTATTTTCCTACGCTTTGCACGCACCCCTTAAATATTTTTTTTTTGCACTTCGAGTATTTTGATTAACTGTGTTATAATTTTTTTTATTTACTACATTTTGAGATATTTAGAAAATGCCTTTGACAACTCTCGGTCCTTTATTTGAGGGGCTGGCCCCTAAAACTTATTACTAATGAATACGCCATTATCTATAATTTTCTGTTCTATAATGTTTACCAAAATGTTTTTAGCTTTCAAAATATATACATCCCGTGGGGATCCGGGTTAGAATAGGTCTTCAGTACCCCTTGCTTGTCGTAAGAGGCTACTAAATGGCAGGGGTGTCTTCGGATGAGACCGCAAAAACCGAGCCCCGTGTCACAGCAGGTGTGGCACGATAATGATCCCTCCCTGCTCAAAGGCCATAAGCGCCGAGCATAGGCCTAAATTTTGCTGCCCTTCACCGGCAATGGTAACGTATCCATATGAGTGAAAATTCTCAAGCGGGATGTAAAACAATATACATTCAATCATTCAAAAATATATACGATATTCAATATTAGGGACCATCCCCTGAATTTCTTGAAAGGTGATGGGAGAAAAAAAAAAAGATTGGTCACATTCTATGTAATTCATTTATATAACGTTTCACAAAAATGACAAAAATATTTTTCATTTAAGAGATAGAAGGCATCAAGTTTTCGTACATTAGGCCCCATGAAATACTTAATTACATAATCAATTTTCATTTTGCTGACATCAGCAGTTACGAAACGTTGTAACAAGCAACTTTCCTTCAAATAAAGCTTTTCAAACTTCTTTTTAGTTTTGAGATATTTAGAAAATATTTTTAACATCTCAGCCCTTTATTCGAAGGGCTGGCCCCAAAAACTTGATATCGTTGAATACGCCTTGTCATTATCTACAACTTTTGTTTAACATAACTTTTCAAATTATTTCTGTATAAAAAGATATTAAGGAAAATATGTCAAAAATGAAAGCAAAAATTTGTGACAATTTTTCGAGTTACACCGAGCTTTGACTTTTTGTGAAAGAAATTCGAATGCAACTATGCCTAGCTATGAAGTCTGCTTTGCAAGTGCTGAAAATTTCATTCAAAGTTTCTGAGAAAACTCCCGGAAAAAAATTACCCCCGAAATTTAATGAAAACGTTTTCGGAATCGGAAAAAAACCTATCTAGTTGTACTAAGTGCAGATCTATCACTCCTGAAAATTTGATGAAAATCGGCCGACCGATATCCAACAAATCGCGTGCACAAAATTGGTAAGAAGGAAAAATAGTAACTAAACACAATATCGTTACGAACAACGAGTACATGTAGGTCTTCTGTTCAATCTCAGCAGATAAGAAAATATAAGATTCCAGTCCCATTACACTTACTTGACTTATTCCTTGTAAATTTCTCGGGGAGCAAAGGGCTGCAACACACCTACGTCATTGCACGCGGTTCTGGGCTGTCCTCCTCAGCTGCGTCCACGTCATCCCGGCTGCCTTCACCTTATCCTCTACCGATCTTCTCCATATTCGCTTCGGTCTTCTAACATTTCTTTTCCCTTGATGATTCCAGTTGAGTGCCTGCTTGGCAATGCTGTCAGCTGGTCTTCGCAGTGTATGTCCTATCTAACTCCATTTACGTTTCTTGATTTCTTTACTGATGGGAATCTGGTTGGTTCATTCCCACAGGGTGAGTTTGGAGATCTTATCAGGCCATCCGATGTTCATCATGGGGCGTAAGCACCTTTTAGTGAATCTGCAGTGTGTTGGAGTTGGTGTTGGTCACTCTCCAGGCCTCAGACCCATAAAGGAGGACTGCCTTCAAGTTGGTGTTGAATATCCTGATCTTGTTTTTAGTGGATAATGCACTGGGTCTCCAAATGGGCACAGAGTCCAGATCTGTCCACGCTGTCAAAGGCCTTCTTAGAGTCCACAAAGGTTGATTACAGAGCGGACTGCCATTCGAAGGATTGCTGTATGATGATGCAGAGGGTGGCAGTGTGATCAGTGCATTACCTCACTCGGCGGTCTGAGTTTCTTATCCAAGGCATCTTTCAGTCTATCTAGCATCACTCTGCACAGGATCTTACTGGCGATGGGCAGTAGCATGATCCCACGCCAATTATTACACTGTGATAGATCTCGTTTCTTCGACAGCTTGACGATATGTCCTTCCATCCAGTCTGCAGGGACCTGTTCTTGTTCCCAGACCTTTTGTAGTAGGGGTCATAATATCACTGCTGTTGCTGCTGGTTCTGCTTTGGGCGGGGGGGGGGGGGGGTCCCGTCTGGACCAGCTGCCTTGCCATTTTTCAAACACTTAATGATTTCTGCTTTGGTAGGTGGGTTATTGTTGATAGATAGGGAGTTGTTCTTCTGCTGGAGGTATGTCAGAAATTCTAAATGGAGGAGGACAATTCAAAATCACCTGAAAATGTTCTGCCTAACATTCTCTCTGTCCTACCTCGCACGCTATAGTCTTGCCTTCCTAGTTTCCCCCTGGTTTGTTGGGGTTGAT
Organism: Ostrea lurida; assembly: GCA_903981925.1. Taxonomy (NCBI): domain Eukaryota; kingdom Metazoa; phylum Mollusca; class Bivalvia; order Ostreida; family Ostreidae; genus Ostrea; species Ostrea lurida. The sequence continues at coordinate 46,122 of CAJDSM010000131.1, forward strand.
ATTTCTTCCTGAAGGAGACCTATATGATAATAATAATTATCATTATCATAATAATGATAAATCTTTTTTCATGATCAGTATATACATAAAATGTATATGATCTCATGTAGCTGTTTCATGTTACACTGTCGTGTTGGTGGATAAAACGGCATTTGCATTCCCTGGTATTCTATTTTACTTGCCGGTTTGCTTCCCAGTACTGTTTTTGTCTAGAAGCTTCCTTTTCTTGCTGGTCCTGAAACTGGATTATTTACTGCTTAAGGCGTTTCCTTGTAGCTATATAAAATGGCGAAGTAACAAAGTATTAAACGTAATCATAGTCCCAAAAAACACATACGGGTAATCCCGTTTACTTTATTTCGACTAAGGGCTCACGGCGGGTGTGACCGGTCAGCAGAAGATGCTTACTCCTCCATGGCACCTGATCCTACCTTCGCTTTTGTCGGAGGTCCGTGTTGCCCTATACTCGATTTTGTATATGTTTTTTGGATTATGATTACGTTTGACACAATGTTAACTTCGCCTTTTTGTTTGTATACAAAATATGAAGATGAAGTGTTGAGGGTCACATTCTGACCAATCTATATTATAATGTTTAACAAAAACATTTGTTAAAGAGGTAAAAAGCACGAAATTTTGGCCATTATTCCCTTAGGAATTCCCACTACGCAACGAGTTTTCATTTTGCCGACTTTACTTCAGTAATGCTTAACAAATTCTTAAGTTTTTTTTTGTCTCTCTTGGTCATTTATTTGAGGGATAGGGGTCTGTTTTACAAAATAAACGGAATACCTTAATTATTAATAATAATAATGGAGAGAAAAAATAAGGATGTAAAGACAAAGACAACGAACAGTGATTAATCTCGTAAGTCCCAAATAGAATACAAAAACAAGAGTTGTGTAAACACGGACTCCTGGATACACCGGAGGTGAGATCATGTGCTGAGGAGGAGTAAGCATACACTGTTGACCGGTTACACCCGCCGTGAGCCCATTGTCTTGATCAGGTAAACGGAGCAATCCGTGGTCAAATCAGTGTATGAAAAACGGCTTAACAATTGATATGAAACGCATCAGACAGCATGGAAATTGACCTTAGGAAACGAAAAACCTTAATAATAATAAAAAGAATGAATCATAATATTTCCTAACAGGTTTACAAAGACAATTGTATCCGGTATATGTGCGAGTGTAAATATTTTATTACTGTTTCGATAAATTTAGTATAAATGAAAATCGCTATTGGATATCAATGTAGCTTTCATCAGACTTTCCACAGAGACGATTAACGCCTATAAATAACTTCGCAAACGGTGGAGATCGCAATAATATTCAATAAACTTCACTTTTATCATGATTACAGCTGTCAAAGGTCCTCAGTTCAATGCGATTAAGTAAAACCCGGCATCAACAGTCACAATTTGTGTGCACGGCGGAAGTACACAGTTACTTTGGTTTAATTCATCAATTTATTTTAATCCAGGTTCAGGGTTTGATATTTGTGGTTTTGTATTTTATATATCATTCTTACGAGATATCCGGATCATCTTCGCTGACTTGATATTCTGATGTCACGCATGGTTATTAAATCCGTGTTTTGTCTGATCGCTTCTTTGTAAGAAGCCTGTTAACCGGAACAGCTTTCGATCATCTTAATCAATTATTGGAAGGGAGATTTTAAAATCCGATATAGATTAACACCCCGTGGCATTTTACCTGGAAATCCCTGTGGTTTCGTTTTGGTTCATATTGATTTGTAAATCTTTAATCTCTCATTGACGTCGAATTTGAAGGATCGTATTACATTTCATGTTATAGTTATAGAAAAACTTTTCCATTGAAACTTCAAAGATTTCCCTTGGTGGAAAAAAACTGCACATCAATTCTGCTTTTCTGATTTTATTGCATTTTGCAGACTATATTTAGGAGGATTGGCGGGTTTTATATTCATCCACCGCTTAAATATGGTTAAAATATCGTTTTTATCACATTTGAAACTGCATCAAGCTTTCTTTTCATTAAAGAGATTCCCTGGTGTTGAATTCTTAACTTAATTTAAATCTGGAGGCATTCGACATGTATTATATACAATATCAAATTATTATATAAAGAAATGTTCCAGTGAAACGTATAGCTGTAGGAAGGCTGAAGCCTTAAGACGGTTGTGACGAACCCTTGACAATGGTATCCAGAGCGGACGTTAGTGTTATTGGCCAGGCTTGGTTTAATGGTATATATGAAGAAACTATTGATGATTCCATATACAGAGAAGAATGATTGAGTCAGCGGTTCCATTGCATCTTAAAGTCGCGACTCGTAGAGGACACGGTAGAGAGTCATTAGAAAGATGTCATGAATCCGTTTTTCTGGGGATTACTAATGCTGTCTAGATTATATTGCCTTACTGATTTTTTTGTGATGGGATTGTTGTTCTGTTACAAACGAGAGATATGGTAAGGTTTACCATTTGTATGTGTTATTGGCTAAGATATTTCATTTGATAAATAATATTCGGAGTTAGAGAGATTTTTAGATCACAATTCATTACATTGGATTCTGTTATCAAAGCCCGAACACTCTACATGTACAATTCAAAATTTATGTTTTATATTTAGCAATACATGTATAATATATACATTGTATATTGTTGGATTTTTATAGAAAATTCAAAATGTTTACTGTATCATGACCATTCATATTCTAGTCGTGTGGAATTTAGCAACGAAAATTTTATCGTATTCTATGAGGATATTTTATTTAAAACAATTGGAAGATCGGCGAACTTCCCTAGGATCGCGGCTCTTTTGTGACTAATACCATTTAAAGGTGCTTAATAATGAGTATGTGCTTAAAAAAAGAATACTAAGTCTATTAAAACATAATTTTTATAACAGATAAAAAGGACTGATGTCAAAATAATTCTTTACATCAAAGAAAATTTGTATGTCCATGGTTAAAGGATTACTAGTTAGCATTGTTAAAAACTCGTCGAAGATATAACTCGTCTCAACGTAACGTCAAAGTTAGTGACGTCGTCAGTTTAATGTATTTTCCCCTTGAATAGATTACAGCTGCTGTTGAAGATAAAACTAACAAGGGTCATATTATTCTCTAATACCAGATTTAGTATTTTTTGGTGAAATTTAACGAAAGGGCAGATTTTGGCCAAAACCGTACCTTGCTCCTTAGTGTACAAATAGGCCAATGTATACTTATGCCATTTTGCGAAGTTTTCCCATCGAAAAATAAATGACTATTTGTAGCGTGTGATGTTTACAAACTTTTGTTTTTCTCACATTTCAACTTTTATTTCAATTTCTAATAGCATACATGTATGATCGTACCATCGACCAAACTTAAATTTCCAGGTGGTTCTTTACGCTTAGATATCATATTGTAACTGGTTAGACGTGTTATACGAAGATATTCATAACCAGATTTTGTAAGCGCTGTTCACATTCCATTCTTTAGATAAATATTACCCAAGTCAAAAGCTTTGTAGCAATCTTCAGCTTGAAAGGAAACCAAAACTAACACTTAAAATGTTCAAATTGTTGAAAAAAATTAGGAAAATATTTTGTCGGAAATGAACGCATGCCATTCAATTCAATATATAATATATATAATAAACATTGAAACAAAATTACCAATGAAGTATTTATTTTAACAAAGTATTTACTGTTTCTTTTGATATTTGTTAATGCTAGACGAACCTCAATTGTAAAGGCCAACCAAAGGTTTATTTATATCTCCTTCAATAGATCAAACGCGTAAAAATAAAAAAAAAAATAAATTATCAAGTTTAATTTAAAATATACTATTTGTTTTTCTTTTAATTGGCCAGCCTTTACACGAGGCTAGCGTAAAACGCAGACTTTATTCTGGCAGGCCTTTCGAGCATTTCTTGAAAAACAAGAGCGGTAGCCCAAGTATATCACACCATCTTGAGTACTTGAATAGTTTTCGATTTACATCTCATTTAAAGTCATCATTTCGCAAATTCTACGGTCTCTATAATGACCTTGTTTGCGATTACAAATTATACTAGATTTGACGACTGGTAACCCCGTTTACTTTGTTTCGACTACGGGCTCACGGCGGGCGTGACCGGTCAGCAGAGGATGCTTACTCCTCCATGGCACCTGATCCTGCCTTCGCTTTTGTCGGAGGTCCGTGTTGCCCTACACTCGATTTTGTATAAATGTTTTTTGGGACTATGATTACGTTTAACACATTGTTTACGTCGCCATTTATATGTACAACACATGATTTGAGTAGCACATGTATAGATAATGATATTGGACATTGGTAAATCTAGAAATGCAACAATAAATGCCAGCAGGATGACAAGGAAAAATACATGTACTGAAATTAAATAATACGTTGAATTTAAAGTGTTTGTTCTCGTAATGACGTCATTTTCCACTGCGCACTCCTATCAGGAAATTAACCAATAATTATATGGGAGTTGCATTCTGGGTGTGAGATACGAAATACCAGGAACTGATGCAAAATCTGGAATTACCTAAACGATACCTCGGCAAACAAATTAGCCTGTTTCTTCGCGCTGTACACAACCACGTAATCGTACGCAACCAATCAAATCGGAGGCGCGGTGTGCTCAGACTCGACTGAATATATGTGCAGGGCACCGATAAATAAACTTGTGTATGCTCTGTTATTATGCTCATCAATTCTCTTACTAATCCGCCAACACATTAACTTTATTAACGAGGCACAGTTTGCCGATATCCCCACTCCGCGAACATGTTCACGAAATTCATTACTCCATCGACATGTTCACC
>CAJDSM010000131.1:50953-61518 GCA_903981925.1 Ostrea lurida
AAATCATTACGTCCATCGACATGTTCACCGAAGAATCCTCCATGTCGTGTAAATGTTACAACCAAAATCTCAGGTCTGTAACTATGTTCACCAAAATTCCTCGTCGTAAAACAGTTCTTATCCAAAAATTCTCAGTCTGTAACAGTCACAAACTTCAGTCTGTAACATGTTCACCAAAATTCGCAGTTGTAACATGTTCACAACCTGCGTAACAAGTTACTCAAATTCTCGTTGATAAATGTTCACAAAATCGTCGTACAGTCAGCAAGAATCACCTGTTTCATCAAATCTCACGTTGTAACATTTCAGCAAAAGGGGCTCACACTCTGGAAAGTTTCTCAATAAACAGCACGGAATTATATGAATTGTCAGACATGATGAAGTGATAATAAACATGTCAAAGGGTGAAATATGATTTTAGATGCAAAAAACTGATTTTCAAAAAATTATTTCAGTATGTTTGGACAACGTTCTTTGCGATTCGAACTCGCGATCAGGACTAGCGTTTACCAGCCCGACGTTTACATAACTGAGCTATGATGATACAAGATTTGACGAATTTCACAAAACATTTTTTTAAAATCGCATTTGTGACGTTGTGTCTTACGTAGTATAAGCCTTGATGTAGTAGGCTTACCTTAACATGTTCATCAAATTCATTCACTATAACCTTGTTCACCAATCATCACCATGACCTGTTACCAAAATCCATACTCATGAACTTGTTCACAAAATCATCACTTCATTAACATGTTCCCATTAGCATTCCATAGATCCTCTATCCAGATGATACATCATTCAAATACTAAATCCTCAACGGTTATACATTTCCCAATACCTCAATATATCAGATGTTTGCTAATGTCCCCACCTCATTAATAATCGTGAATATATTACTAGTAATAATACACTCAGAATGACAGAACATTGGTATATTCCAGATACAAACTTGTAAATTCAGTATTTGGTATAGAATAAAGGATCGTGAATTAGTTTTATTCATGTCCTATAGAATATGATAAGCCAAAAAATAATTAGTGAAGACAACCATTTCTGAGAAAAAAAAACCAACAACAGAGAATCATCTGGAGACAGCTGTGCAGTTAGACTGATATGCGCAGATTGACTTTTAGTCTTTGAATTTATGAGATGATAATCTGTAAAATGTTCATGTAATCACGTTGGCCAACTATTAATCAATGTTGTTATCTACACCAATCAGATTCTTAGTACGTATTGGATTCCTGACTTATTTTATTTTTTAAATTATTACATCCCGATGTTGTTACAATAAATATATATTAAAGAAGTAATATAATCAAGGATGATGACCTCTCTCTCTCTCTTCTCTCGTCTCTCTCTCTCTTCTCTTCATCTTCTCTCTCTCTCATCTCTCTCTCTCTCATTGGTATTTGCCTTTTAAAGCACATTTCTAATACAGGTAGCTCTTGTTTGGTTCTTTTGTTTATTTCTATCTTTTTTTTTTTCTTATTTTTCTTGTTTTTTTTTTTGGGGGGGGCTTGTTTTAGTTTTTATTTTATTTATTTGTTATTTGTTTGGTTGTTGGTTTTTTTTGGAGGGGGGGGGTGGGGGGTGGCAATGTTGTGTGCTTTGTTTTATTATTATATATATATATATATTCTTTTGACAATTGTTCTACGAAAATACCTTGCTATCGAATTATAACAAACAAGGGTCGCATTCGCCATATTGAATTATTCTAAATCAATAGATATTAAGATGAAGATTCATTAATTTTCATGATATGCATTTATCATAATAATTTACAAATGAAATATCCTTTAAACAATCACAACTGAAGGAAAATCCTTCAACACTTACGGTTTAATCATGTAATCCGAGAATATCAGGAAAATAGTATACATTGTCAAGTAAACGTCGAAATTGGTGATAAAGGACCTATCGCCAAGTTCCGTCACCATCTGCGAAGACAATGTATTGGTAAAATGAGATTGCGCGAGAGCTTGTATCACCTGGACTAATTCAACTTGCGATTATCTTTTCTGAATCATATGCTTTCATCACAAAAAGGATAGTGTTTCTTGATTGGCTGGTTCATCGAATGCCATTATCTTTAATGAAAAAAATCGCGGGTGTAAATTATGATGTGCAGAATGAGACCATTAGTGTAGAAACCTGTAAATGACAGAAATCCTCGTAAACTTTCGTATTGAATGAAGGTGTCATTCATCTGCGGATCAGATTCGGTGTGTGTTCGGTAGCGAACTATGAATATCCGATTGCAATGAGAAAGTTGTGCTTAGATGAACTTTCGAATATTGGTGAATTGTATCTCAAAATCAAGATAGGAAAATGTGAGATCGCTAAGGTTGTATTGAGTTATTTATATAAACAGTATAATAACTTTATTTCTTCACTTTAAAGAAAATCGCTTGACTGTCACACATAGCAAGCCCACACCGTGCTCTAAGACTGAGGACTGATATAGAATAATTTGCATATGCTTAGAGCACTTTTCTTAAGTGACTGGCACATGTTTATTGAATTGGAACGATCTGACTATAACAAGATTGTCATTTCTGCAATTGCTGTTTACGAGATTCTAAAGATCATAATTGTTCCAGCGAGATCGAGTAGATGGAGATAATTACTAAACAACTCATAACAAGATATCAGTCTCATAACACAGACAAAGTATAATACTAATGCCATAACAGCTAGATTGACGAGTGGTGTAAAGTAAATGAGTACATAAGTAGATGAGGAGAAGATCTTGTTTACATCAGATTCTCATCACAATAGTACTCGGATAACAATCCGCTAGAACAGAGTAGTGCACTCGGTGTCTCGCGTCAATCAAAAGGCTATGATATTCAACTGCAATAACAGACAATAGCAAAATTAGTCTAAGACAAGACAGTATACAGTTATGGAGCAAAAAAGTAATATAATTGTGTGCCAGAGCTTCTCAAATTTGTTGTTGGCTAGCTTGTATGTTATAAACTTTTCAGAAAATAACACAAGTTTTTAAAGTGATGAAAATTCACCGTAAACTGCCACAAGCAATCAAAACTTTTAGCACTTATACAAAAACTTTATCGGTTGTTACGCATTGCTCACGGACGTGTATAAAGCGGCTGCAAAGTAGAAATTTCTACAAATTTAGTGTGTCATTTCTAAATCTAACTGTGATGATAAAATTCCCGGTCAGCATCCGTGAAAGAAACTGTGTAATTCAGTGTTTCAAGGCGCGTTGAGAACAAATTGATGCATTCATAGTAATATCATATGATTTTATCATTATTTTCGATACCCTTATTTTAAATAAGCAACTTTATTAAAATGAAAAGATGAAGTGTAAGAGCGTACTGTCGTCTGAAGAATCCTCCATGTCGTGTAAATGTTACAACCAAAATCTCAGGTCTGTAACTATGTTCACCAAAATTCCTCGTCGTAACAGGTTCACCAAAAATTCCTCAGTCTGTAACATGTTCACCAAATCCTTCAGTCTGTAACATGTTCACCAAATTCCGCAGTTGTAACATGTTCATCAAAATTCTCAGTTTGTAACATGTTCACCAAAAAGGTGGCTCACTACATCTGGGAAAAGTTTCTCAAAAACAGCACGGAATTATATGATTATGTAAGACATGATGATATGTGATAAGTTAACATGTCAAAAGGGTGGAAAATATGGAATTTTTAGTGCAAAAACCTGATTTTCAAAAATTTATTTCAGTATGTTTGGACAAACGTTCCTTGCGGATTCGAACTCGCGATCAGGACCTGCGTTGTACCAGCCCGACGTTTTACATACTGAGCTATGATGATATACAAGAGATTGAATCGAATTTCACAAAACATTTTTTTAAAATCGCCATTTTGTGACGTTGTGTCTTACGTAGTATAAGCCTTGATGTAGTAGGCTACCTTAACATGTTCATCAAATTCATCACTATAAACCTGTTCACCAAATTCATCACCATGAACCTGTTCACCAAAATCCCCACTCCATGAACTTGTTCACCAAAATCATCACTTCATTAACATGTTCCCCATTAGCATATCCACTAATCCCTCATTCCATGAACATCATTCAAATTACTAATCCTCAATCGATTACTTATTTCCCATTACCTCCAATATATCAGATAGTTTGCTAATGTCCCCACCTCATTAATAATCGTATACTAGTATATACACTCAGATGACAAACATTGGTATATACACTCAGATGACAAACTTGTAAATTCAGTATTTGGTATAGAATAAAAGGATCGTGGAATTAGTTTTATTCATGTCCTATAGAATATTGATAAGCCAAAAAATAATTAGTGAAACCAACCCATTATCCTGAGAAAAAAACAACCCAAACAAACCAGAAATCATCTGGAGACAGCTGTGCAGTTAGACTGATGCGCAGATTTGACTTTTAGTCTTTGAAATTTAATGGAGGTGATAATTCTGTAAAATGTCATGTAATCACGTTGGCCACATTATTAATCAATGTTCGTTATCTACACCAATCAGATTCTTTAGTACCGATTGGATTCCTGACTTATTTTTTTTTTAAATTATTACATCCCGATGTTGTTACAATTAAATTATATAAAGAAGTAATATAAATCAGGATGATGACCTCTCTCTCTCTCTCTCTCTCTCTCATTGGTATTTGCCTTTTAAATGCACATTTCCTACATACAGGTAGCTCTTGTTTGGTTCTTTTGTTTATTTCTTTATCTTTTTTTTTTCTCTTATTTTTCTTGTGTTTTTTTTTTGGGGGGGGGCTGTTTGTTTTAGTTTTTATTTATTTATTTGTTATTTGTTTGGTTTGTTGGTTTTTTTTGGAGGGGGGGGGTGGGCAGGGTTGGCAGTGTTAGTGTGCTTCTTGTTTTATTATGTATTAAGTATATATATATTCTTTTGACAATTGTTCTACGAAAATACCCTTGCTATCGATTATAACAAACCAAGGGTCGCAATTCGCCATATTGAATTATTCTAAATCAATAGATATTAAGATGGAGATTCATTAATTTTTCATGATATGCATTTATCATAATAATTTACCAAATGAAAATATCCTTTAAACAATACAACTGAAGGGAAAATCCTTCAACACTTACGTTTTATCATGTAATCCCGAGAATATCAGGAAAATAGTATACATTTGTCAAGTAAACGTCGAAATTGGTGATAAAGAGACCTGATCGCACAAGTATCCGTCACCATTCTGGAAGACAAATGTATTGTAAAAATGGATTGCGCGAGAGGCTGGTATCACCTGGACTAATTCAAACTTGTCAGTTATCTTTTCTGGAATCATATGCTTCCATCACAAAAGGATAGGTGTTTCTTGATTGGCTGAGTTCATGAATGCCATTATCTTTAATTGAAAGAAATATCGCGGGTGTTTAAATTAGTTGTCAGAATGAGACATTAGTGTAAGAAACCTGTAAATGACAGAAATCCTCGTAAACTGTTCGTATTTGAAATGAAGGGTGTCATTCACTGCGAATCGATTCGGTGTGTGTTCGGTAGAACTATCATATACCGATTGCAATGGAACAGTTGTGCTTAGAATGAACTTTCGAATATTGGTGGATATTTTTCTCAAATCAAGATAGCGAAAGTGTGAGATCGCTAAAGGTTTGTATTGAGTTATTTATATAAACAGTATATATAACTTTTTTCTTCACTTTAAAAATCGCTTGATGTACACCCGTAGCAATGGTCCCAGCCGTCTTAGATGGAATGCTAAATTAATTTAGCTGTGCTGACCTTTCATTAGGTTGGCAATGGTTTTGGTTGAAGGTCTGTAAAATTGTTTTCTCTGGCTATTGCTGTTTCAGATTTAAGGTACTACATTCTTCCGATACGCGTAGGAGAATAATTCTACAACAAATCATTAACAAAATTACGTTCAAAAACGAATTAATATAATTACACTGTATGACACCTTGTTGTGGAAAATGAATATCACTAAGTGCTGGGAAGTTTTTTATTCAGTTCATATATGTAACAATCCTCGCTAGAGGTGTGCACGTTGCTGCTCTTACAAAGCAATTCAAACATGGCAAACATAAGGCAAAATTGTTCAAACGACAGTTAAATTTGCGCAAAAATCATAATGCCAATTTTCCCAGAGCTTTCTCAATTTTTGTTGCCTAGTTGAATGTATAAACTTTTCGAAAATAACACATTTTTAAAGTTGAAAATTCTCGGTTAAACTCAAACAATAATACTTTTTGACGACCTATACAAAAAACATTTTCGGTCTTTACACGCATGCGCACGGACGGTATAAAGCGCAGCAAGTAGAAATTTCTACATAATATGTATGTTGTCATTCTAAATCACTTGATGTAATAAAATGTCCCGAGTCAGCATGAAGAAACCTTTGAATTCCAGGTGATCTTCAAGGCGCAGTTGAGAGCAAATTGATGCATTCATAGTCATATCGATATGATTTTTATCATTTTTTCGATACTTATTTTAAATAGCACTTGATTAAAATATGAAAAATGAGGTGTAAAGAGCATATACTATCTGTCTTTTATAAAGCATCTCTTTAATGAAATAAGGCATACTGTATACATCAATTATAGGGAAAACTGTACCGCCATTCTGTCAACAATTTAGAAGCGCAATTGTTGTACTTGGACGAACTACATGCATACCCAAACTGTCGCTGGAAATGATATTCAAGGAAATCAAATTTTGAATTAGAAATATTTTCCAGGAGCATGGTTTTAAAATCAATATTTTGTTATATTTTATCGAAATGGTGATACGTTGAGTCTAAAAAACCAATCATCATTATAAACTAGTGTGAAACATGGAAACACACGTGGGTCTATTTTTATCAATATCTGTGTCTATTATTGATGAAAGATGAAAAGAGCACATGGATTAAGAACTAAACCTACATAAATCGAAATCGCTCACATTTTCGTAGGGGTTGGGGTTTTTTTTTTTTTTGGGGGGGGGGGTTCATAAAATTATTATCATTTGGGAGGGGGGTTGAAAATAGCCATTAAAACTTCGACAATCAATGTGGTGCTCTCACATATCTAAGAAATTAAGAAATGTGTATATTTCATATTGACAAATCTAAAAAAGGCTTCGAAATTCTAACTTGTTTTTTAAATCTGGAACTTCCTCAGTGATCCAGAAAAATGGGCAACATTCGGCAAACCGAAGGAAGCACAGTTGTCAATAGCATCCCCAGATGTAATTTCATACAAAAAAGTTGAACCTGATTAAAAAAAACTCTATTCTGGTCAGTAATTTGGAGAATATCTAGGTCACATTCAGGATCCGAGGTAATATGTTAGTGAATATCTCTAGATGCAACGTCCTTGTAAATTTAGTGGAAATAATAAAGTGATCCATCTCGTAAGTCTCAAATAGAATACAAAAACATGAGTTGGGCAAACATGGATCCTTAGACACACCGTAGGTGGGATTAGGTGCCTAGGAGGAGTAAGCATCCCCTGTTGACCTGTCACACCCGCCGTGAGCCCTTAGTTTTGATCAGGTAAACAGAGCAATCCGTAGTCAAATCAGTGTATGAAAACGGCTTAACAATTGCTATGAAACACATCAGACAGCATTGATCCAATGACAGATCATACTGGCAAACTAAATCGTTATAACGACCATAGAATTTACGTTAAATCAGATCGTACATTAATCATAGATGTGTACGCAAAAGACAAGATGTTTACAAAATGTCAGTGGCGCAATGCATTATCGTTTTGTACTTTTACAAAGGATTTCTTTTCAAGTACCATGTATAGTATTACATAGAGAAAATAATCTAGCTAGAGAATATAAGATGTCAGTATAAGAGGAAATTATCCATTTTTTAAATCTTTCACAATTGGGGAAGTGTGTTATATGATGTATCGTGAATACTGGTGTTGGTTTTTCAATAACTAGAGAAAATTTTCTAGCTGTAACAAATATAAGCTGTCAAGAAAAGAGGAGACAATCCCATTTTTGATCTTTCATAACCTGAAATGACTGCTATATGATATCAGGAATACTGATATTGGTTTTAACTTCAGTTCATCCTCCCGAACACGCCGGCGGATTTAATCTCATGGAAGGAAAGTGATTCTTCGTTCACTGGAGAGCTGATATGATATCCAAGTTGGGGTCCTTGCGTAACAGGGCTGTGGTCAAGATCGTAGAGAGGTTATGTAGTGCTCAGTAGCGCTACTATCTTAAACGTAGAAATAACTTGCGTAATATCAGACAGTGCGTTCGATAGAGCTAGATATCTCGCCTAGCGGCCATGTTGGCCGCTACAATTTGTTGCCTTCTCCGATTTCTTTTTATCGTGACGTTCTTTGAGAGAAGGCTCCAATTCCATAGGATCCTCGTAACATTTGGCGCAAAATAATTGTATGTATAACCCATTATTATCTCTGTGTATTGCGTCATACGACAATCCTACCTTCAATACATAAGAGTAACGTAAGAGAGATAATTTTAAAACAAAGTTTCCCCATCATAAACGAACTCTGCTGAACATCTTTCGCTTTCCAAATAGTTTATATAGATGTGTTCACTCTTGGCTTGAAACATTGATCTTTTAGATTTCAGGCTCTGTTTATTGTGTAGTTTGCGATAATTTTGTTTATCAACAACTGAAAATAGACGATTTTCATAGGAATATATTATAGGAAATGGCAAATATATACACAAATTGATATTTTTGTAAATAACTATTTTCGTGGCAATTGAATGGATTTTATGATCAAAAGACAACCTTAAGTTTACTTTTTAATCTCTTTTAGAGGAAATCATCAGATACAGATATGCCACATTTTTCGATTTTGCATGATTCTTTCTTAAATTAGTACTTACATGTAACATAAAACTAGTTGCACATGAAAGTTACATGAACATTTTCTTTTATATTGAATCCAGTGATTGTGCTGACCATTTTGTTGTATTTTAAATGTTGTTATTAGCAATGCAATCTTTACTAATTTTGCTCGGTGAATTGGAGCATTGTCGTCCATAAAAATTTGGTTGTTCTCTGGGAAATGCCGTGCAATTACTGGCCAGATATCGTGTTATGTATATTACATGTATGTGAAATTTCGCACGTTTGAGCATTAATGTTACTTTGCGGCTTGGATATCAGTTAATGCATCCATACCAAGAAAATAAACGCGGATAGGCAGGATGTGGTGTTCATTCATACCCGTTTCGCTCTACAGCATCCATTGCAAGTGTAGACTCTCGCGTTGTCCTGTTGCAGCTAAACACCTTAAAATAGATAGTTTACCTCGACGTTTTTCACAGATGGCGGTTCTCAGCTGGTCTAGCAAATTTGCAATGTACACTCCAGTCATTGTATTTCTTTTTGTAAAAAGGTCCAATATAAAAACGCCTTTTCCATTCCCAAATACTGTGGCCATCACCTTGCCAGCAGATGCCTTGAACTTCTTTGGCCTTAGGGACCCAGGCCCTACCCTCTGGACGACTCTTGGGTTTTATTCTCTGGCTCATAATAATGAACCCAAGTCTCATCTACAGTCACCAGACACAAAAGAAAATCATCTTTTGACAAATAGGTGTTGCATATTGATGCCCTGATTGTCGTTTGCTCATCGTTAAGGGATTTGGGGACACAACGAGCTGTTAGCTTGCGCATACCTAAACGATCATGTAAGATTGTTGAAACGCTACCATGTGAAATGCCTAATGCCTGTGCTATTTCTTCCACATGAATTCGCCAGATCCCGAGCTTTCTTACACATTTGTTCATCGATGGATGGTCGTCCACACCTGGCTTCATCTTCCAAAGATGTTTTACCGCGTTGGAATTCCCCTAATCAGTATTTAACCTAAGCATAAACATCGGCTAACTCGCCGTGTATATTCTTGCCTGTTTCACCTTTTTAAATACAAGTATCAACTTATAGCACGGTTCTCAACTTAAGATGAAAAGCATGTCCTTTCATCACTAGCCATGTTTGACATTCAATATTTATTAAAGAGGTTCTAGGGTGAGTTTGAAGTGATGTCAATTTTTTGGGAAGTGTATTTTTGATTTCTTCATTGAAGGAGAATTGGGAAATTAAAAAGAAAAATTTGGGTTTTCATGCTTGTTTTCGAGCTACAGTGTTTTAAACATGACCTTTTTGCACTTAAATTTACTCAAGATTTATTCATTTAACTCCATTCGTCTGTTGGTGTAAACAAAATATAAGGAATACAAACCAATCATTACATTAAATAGATACATAGCAATGTCTTCTTGCAATACAGCTATAAAAAAAGATTTATAACTTGTAATGGAAACAAATAATGACCTTTCTGCACTTGATATACGGAAAAACTCATGATATCGAATTTCAGAGTTAAAATATACATTTTAGGAGTGATGTTAATTTTTAAAATTCACGTAATATTCAGAGTCTTGTCTCAAAATTTAAAATGGAACTTTAAAAAGTAGAGGATTTCGGTCAATTTTTTTAAATATTGGCCAAAATACTGAATTTTTGCACATAATTTCGAGTAAATTGACTGATTGGGACTTTTTAAAGAATATGTCTTCTGTT
>CAJDSM010000132.1:10532-35532 GCA_903981925.1 Ostrea lurida
GGAGACTGACCATGAGAATATGGATTCTGGAGACTGACCATGAGAACATGGAGTCTGACCCTGAGAACATGGAGTCTCTGGGAGTCTGACCGCTGATAACATGGATTTCATGCACCCATAGTTATTTCCACCATGCTTTCAATTTGTTTGTTAGAGTCCAATACATGTCTGGTACCTAGAAAATAAAACAAAAAATGCATAAACTTCCAGCATCTGTATAATACTAGTTTGCATTTAAAACAATGGTTTCAAATTTTAAAAACATGCAATATGTGCTGGAGTAGGAGATTTTTAAATTTCATTTCTGTTTTTCCTTCGAGAATAATGACTTCTTACACCTACCCGTTATTCCATTTAATGGGACTAGAACAGATGATTGAAAATTAAAATCAATAATTGCTGGGTATTTATTGGGGGAAAAAACACCTGTGTATTTATTGGGAAAAGAACCAATGGTTGTTTGGTATTTATTGGGAAAAGAACTGATGATTATTGGGAAAAGAAGCAATGATTAATGGGAATTTATTGGGGAAAAACCCAATGACTGTTCGGTATTTATTGGGAAAAGAACCGATGAGTGCTGGTTATTTATTGGGAAAAGAACCAATGATTAATATGTATTTTTATTGGGAAAAGAACCGATGATTGCTGGGTATTTATTGGGAAAAGAACCAATGAGTGCTGGTTATTTATTGGGAAAAGAACCAATGATTAATATGTATTTTTATTGGGAAAAGAACCGATGGTTGCTGGATATTTATTGGGAAAAGAACTGATGATTATTGGGAAAAAACCCAATGATTAATGGGAATTTATTGGGAAAAGAACTGATGGTTAATGGGAATTTATTAGGAAAAGAACCAGTGATTATTAGTTATTCAATAGGGAATGAACCACAGAGTTAAACACTATGCTGATTCTATGCACAAAATTGTACTTCGATGCCGAAGTTCCTCATGGACAATATCTTTACAACGGTGTATTACAACAGTCAGCTGCTTACTTTGATGTATAGTTCATGGAATGAGCAAGAATTATCCAAGATTCTGCATTTAGATTGGATAGCATGGTTATGTTTCGTGAGTTTTAAAGCTTTCATGGGACGAAAAGAGCTAGGTACGGTAAGCATATTATATCGCCCCTGTCTGCACGTAAAAAAAATAAATAAAGATATATGTTATCTTATATTTTATTGGTCCTGATAATTTGTTTAAGACCTCTTGTGTATAGAAATTACTTTTGTTTCGGAAAATGCACGCGTGTCTTGTAAATATAGATTACGAAACCGGAGCAGTAATCCAGATTTTCATATAATTTGCCCAGTACTGTTTTTGCTACCGTAACGTTTCAATAAAGTTTTCTCTCTGGCCACAACCATGTATGTATACTATACCAAACTTTCATGAATATATAAGATAACATAACTTTATTATATTTTTTTTTACGTGCAAACAGGGCCGATCGATGTGCTATCATGCTTACCGTACCAGCTCTTACTCGACATATTTCAGGCTCCAATGTAATTGATTTTATGGATTTTTGAAATTGACAAAGTATTGTAATTTGTTTCTTTTTGGACTTAAATAAAAAATAAATACAAAGTACATGATAAAAATAAACAAAATAATCAAGGGCCTGAGAGTCGACTCGCACATGATAGTAACAAGAGACTCATGGGCCACATCGCTCACCCATAGAGAAGAGCAAAAGTTTGGGATTTTCAATATGCCACTATTCAGATGTATGAACTAAAGAAAACCTCTGTCATCTTCTAATACACATAAATGAACATTCATCAATAATAATATTAAGACAACCACCATCATGAATCGTTAGTGTCATGTATATCCCTGGGGTTCTTTTATCGTTTCTCTTAAAATTGTCTGTGATACAATTTACACAAGAAATAAATTCTCGAAAGGCGGCGGTCAGGCATGACCAAGACCCCCGCATGTGTCAATTAAACTAGGACAAAAAATATATGGTTTGAGGGTGGGATCTCATAGTTTATAAAATCAGTTTTTAACCATTTTAAAAAAGGGAGAAACAACTATGACCCCACGGGCTCTCCAAGTGCCAGTGAAACTTGTCCTCACACAAAGAAACATAGAATATATGGTTGAGGGTGGGCATCTCATATTCCAAAAAGTATGCGGACAATGTTCAAAAAAAAAAAAAAGGGGGGGGGGTCATAACCTAAAGGCCCTCCACATATATTCAATAAATACTGTCTCAACACAATTAATCAGAAATAATAGTAGTTGAGGGTGGGGATCTGAATAGTTTTCAAGAATATCGAGAACCGCCTCTAGGTAAAAAACCCGCAGTTATGAACCTCAACTTTTGCATAAGTTTGGTGATTTTTTGGGCCGCGGTTGTTCTGGACAAGATTTTCCCTTATATCAAAAAATTCATTTCTTTCTAATTTTGTAATATTTCTCATTTCTTCCACCCATTGACAATTTATTATTGAGTGAGTTTCCACACTATTCAAAATGTTCTCTAATAGGACATTCAAAATTTGTAATGTAACAGTTTTGAACTGGCGTATGAAATTGACTTGCGGCATGATTTGACCAACAATACCCTGACTTCGCGGACAGTTTGTAAACAAAAATAGCTAATGCGTATTAAACGTGAAACTTTTGAACATGTTTTCAACTTAATGTCTAGGTAACGACAAAATTATGTTAAAGGCAATCAGTGCCTTCAATTAGCCACCATATTGTCCATTTAGGTGACCTACATTGGAAATGGTTTGGAGAATACGAAATAGAACTGCGGGAACATCTTGTAAATCATTCCAATACAAAAATCTCCTTTCATACGACAATTATGTTTCACATGCGGCCAGTATGATCACTAGGCGCTGATATCCGCAATGATTGTTTGTTTTACAATCAACTATTATATAATATGCTGGTCTTATATGTCAACAATATTTTTACATTTCATCTCGTTATACAGCAAAACGAAATTACATACCTCCAACAGCAGGGCAGTCGGCCAACTATAATTTGTGGGTTGCGTAGACAAGTAGTAGCGGTGAAGCAAGGGAGATCCGCGAAATCGGCCTGACGACAAGGAGTACGCTCCGCTAACGGCGAGCGCGACCCCAAAAAAAGAGGTTACATTATATGTACACGTGTTTTCCCCAGGTTACCACGTGTCACCGTCAACGACCAATTTTAACCGATTGCATGGAATTGATCTGGATTTTCTTGTTGTCTACACAGAAAATTCATTATTAAGTATCTATGAAGACGGCCGTCACTGCGCTAAACATTTTCCTTCGAAATGAATTTTATTGAATTCACACGCATCTGGTGAAACTCGATAGAGAGAGAGAGAGAGAGAGAGAGAGAGAGAGAGGAGAGAGAAGAGAGAGAGAGAGATGAGAGAGAGAGATTTGTTTAACCAGATTGTGATCTGTGCATGTAATACTTTAAGCAGATTATATTAGTGTCTCTTAAAGATGAGCAATATTAACCTATAAGAGTGGAATGATCTCAAAAGAGGTGTATTCAATCAACTGAGAGACATCGAAATGAATAATGTAATTCCTTTGAATCTTTTAATCATGTATTTCAAAGGCAAGTTTACTTATAATCAAACAACCATATTAATAAAAGGGCCTTCCGATTTAATCCCATGTTTTAATAACTTTGTTGTACAATATCATGTAATTAGGGAAAGTTCAGTTATACGAGTTGGCATTGAACTATCAATAATCTGCACGTATATGGAGACCATTTGACTTTAAGAGGACGTTGTCTTTTTAAAAATATCGGATCATGTCCGGAATCGAGAAAACTAGTACAATTGGCCCCATAAAAAGAATAATTTTGAATAAATTATATACATATCAAAATCTTTTCTGACCGGTGATTCACTTGAAGAACACAGTGCCACTAACTTTGGCTCTGATTTCGTTTGATCTTACAATAAAAATTCTTGGACATCTCATGAAAGAACGTCTCGCTGGACCAGTGAATTTGATTCGACGAAATAGCTTGGGAATTCTGTCCGTCGAAGGGCTTGTGAAATTCATTGGAAAATTGTGAGGGAAATTAGAGAAGAGATCTCGAAACGAAAATAAATTACAGTGTCTTTGTCCTCATAATTTCAAACAAACATGAATCAAGAACAGCACTTGTGCACCGCACTGGAAGAATTCATGCCTTTAATCCACGGAGCGAATCCGGAATAAAGTTCGCCATCAACAATTGAATCACGGAATTTCTCGACAAGGTTCCTCTATCGTTAAATAAAAACTGTAAAACCTAGACTTAATTGTTCAGTCTTTATGTTAATTTGTTTTGAGAATGATTTACCGATAGCTTTCTTCAACACTTTTAAATACAAATCAACATGGAAACTTCAGCAGGGCAATGTAAGATATGATTGCAATTAAAAATTGATAAAATACGTCAACTTTGCAAATTACACTTGAAAAGACGTAGAAGTTAAATTTGCCATTGTTTAAAGGATAAATTATGCCAATACTGTTAAGAAACTCCCTAGAATTCTCGGCAGAAAATTCATATACAATAATGAACAACTAAAGACTACAGCCAGCAGTTGTAAACTGAAAAGTGGAATTCACAACCATACGCATGTGCAATGATATATGATTACCACCATAACTTGATTGTTGCAAGCACAACCGTATACACAAGCCCGATAAGATATGATAACCATTACAACTTTATTGATGATGGTTTGTGGGTCGTATCCTTTGAGAGTGAAAAAGAGATCTCCAATCCAATTTTAAGAAAATTATGAAAAATTTCTCCGCGATGAATTTTAAAAACTCTAAAAATGAAGTCGTTTAAAACTCTAAAACTGAAAAAAAGGTATTTAAAACTTTTAAAAGATTACAAGTTGTGTCAAGGGTGATTTTTACGTGCTATACATAAATGTTTTAGTCATTTCCAGGGGCGGATCCAGGAATTCTGGTTAGGGGGGGCTGGATTTTTGTTTTTCAAGAGGCAGGGAGTCTGGGGGACCGCCTTAAGCCCCAGTGGTCCAAGGGCAAGACCTGGTGGGGGTCCAGGAGGGCGGTAAGCCCCGGAAGCTTCCTGGTTTTAGTGATTTTTCTAGGAGTATAATTTACAATATATATTGCTTTTCATTGGTGGAAAGTTCATCCCCTCCAGGGCGGAGATAACCGGAATATTGTACATTGTGGGAGTGGTGGAGGGGGGGGATAGCACAAGCTAAGGTTATAAGGATTTTAAATGGCTGTTTATTGTCAGGTCCCACAGCTGGTCCCCGGAACAACCCTGTAGGGGGTCCAGGGGGGCGAAGCCCCGGAAGCTAAGAAATTTTAGCATTTCATTGCGTCTGGAGTGTTTTAAGCCCCTAGAGAATCCAGGATGGGCCCTGGTAGGGGGTTCAGGGGGCGAAGCCCCCGAAACTGAGAAATTTTAGCGCATTTTCATTGCGTCTGGGTTTTTTTTAGGCCCTAGAGGATTCAGGAATGGGCTCTGGTAGGGGGTCCAGGGGGCGAAACCCCCAGAAGCCGAAAGGTTTTAAGCATCTTCAGTTTAAAATGGGGGTGCACGGGCACCCAGTGTACCCACTGGTTACAGCCTTGCTTTCTTACAAGCTAATGACAGGCAGGCAAATTATTGACCGAGATATTTGCCATTAAATGTGTATATAATCCCCGAGTACCTAATCTTTGAAAATATTTTAGGGGGGGGCAGCGCCCCCCCTCCCCTCCCCCCCACCCCACTAAATCCGCCAGTGTATCGTGCGCGCTGCGCTGTGTCTCCTCTCTTTATCCCTCCATTCTCTCTCTCTCTCTCTCTCTCTCTCTCTCTCTCTCTCTTCTCTCTCTCTTCTCTCTCTCTCTCTCTCTCTCTCTCTCTCTCTCTCTCTTCTTCTTTTTTTTTTAGGGGGGGGGGGGGCGTACGCCGGTACGCCTTTCCTTGAAATCCGCGCCTGAATTCGGTAACAGTCGACAATTATGATTATGGCAACTATATAATGCTTCTTTCATAACGTCGGTGTAAAACTATATATAAGCGCAAGGATGAGTCTAGTCTCGTGATTAGTAAAGCCCCTAGACATAAAAAAAAAAATACCTCTCAGCTATTCTATAATATGTGTATATTATTGTATTTTAGAATCATTTGATACATGACGCAATTTAGTACATTTATATATCTTTGGAATACTAGTATTGCCCCGGGTTTTCGAACTCTTCATCTTTTTTGTACATGATGGCATAATCCATAACAGTTACATGTACCCGCCTCTTCTTTTTATCCACCCCCTTCAATTTCAATTTTTTAAAATCTAGATTCATGTACTTAGTAATTTCATGTTATTGTGTATTTACCCCCGTTTTATTTTCTCCCCTTTTAACTTTGTTCTCAGGGGAGAGTGAAGACTGACGAAACATCTCTCTCTCTCTCTCTCTCTCTCTCTCTCTCTCTCTCTCTCTCTCTCTCTCTCTCTCTCTCTCTCTGTGTGTGCGTGTCTTAATAAAACTGTGTTTGGGCGAATTTGAAACGGGACCTAAAGCCATTGAAGAGAGTAGAAAGGCAGGACAAATCACACCGTTATACAATATGTTTCATCTTGTTCAGTTAGCTTACACGGATTGGTCCATTTTCTCCCACATTTGAAAACAACACCCGCCGAGCTTCGGTCAATAAAATCAGATACTAATTCCGGGAAATGCAATGCCAGCATCATGGAGATTCTCGGGAGAATTATCAACGAATGAAGCTAAATGTCATTCATTCTTTCAACCTAGAAGGTCGACATTTTGATAAACACTGTAAAGTTTATTCTCGGTACACTAATTACAAGGAATTGATGTCCTAAAAGGAGTTTGATGACGAAATACGGTCAAGAAACGAGAAGAAGAAAAACCATGACACCCCCACCCATGCACCCCACCCCCGCCCCAATTTTATATGTAGATCTCACGTGCACACCATTTTGTATTCTATACACTTCATATCGGCTGGGCTCGTCATTTTCAAGAAATTTAGATCCTATTCAACAGGAAAAAGAATAATCAATTTCAAGTTTTCGTTTTTCATATACATTCTTATGTGGTACTAGATTTATTCAGTATTTCTAATCAGCATCAAGTAATTTTACTTATCTAAGCAGCACGCCAAAAATGAATAAATTTGAACTTAATTGTCAATCTATAGTGAATTCCATATGTAAATAATATAGTCAATGTGAAAAGTAATCCGTTTCATCAAATTATCATTTAATTTTATTTCACGTGATCACGTAGCGCCGATTCTCATTGGTTAAAACACCTTTTAAGAATTGAGGTGATTTTTCGATCACGTACCTGAACAACAAGTAAAGTCTAATGAACATTATTTTGTTGTTGTAATAAAAAATTAAATGATAAGAAATAAATCTTATATTTTTTCGGGTGATGTGTGTATCACCGTGGTTTAGACGGTAAAACTAATCAATGCGCGATGCGTATTGATGAGAAGTTTAACCGATTAAAATATCGGTGATACATGTAACCTGCATATCACCCGAAAAAATATAAGATTCATTTCTTATAGACAGAAATATCTGAAAATCTGATATGTTCTTTTGGATCGCCAATCCGTACACTCGATTCTATAATCCGTAAGACCAAAGAAATATATATGTGTGTTTACTGTCATCCGAACGACCCTATTTTTTCACCCCTACCCTAACAATTTGCAATTTTCCCAAAATTTGTCTCTCTCCAGAGCCTAACTGATTTTTACCCCACTTTTGCTCAAGATAACACCTCCAAAGCAGTTGACAAGCTGATTAACACTGTAAACATACAATAATTACACAGATGATGTATACAAACATAATAAATAGCAAAAAAAAAAATAATAATAATAAAAAATATTCCGACCTACCGACCTATTTTTTTCAGGAGGTGACAGTATTTTTTTTTTTTTTTGCCTAACATCATATAAAGGCAAAGATAACGAACAGTGATCAATTTTGTAAATCACAAATAGAATACAAATCAGGTACTGGGGAAAACACGGCCTCCTGGACACACCAGAGGTGGGATCAGGTGCCTAGGAGAAGTAAGCATCCCCTGTTGACCGGTCATACATTTGTATCTCCAATTCGTGCATTCTGATTGTCGATCCAGTTTTTGAAAAAGAAGTAACCCACCTCTAATCCTGTGATGAATACAAAATTGGGTAAACATGGAATCCTAACACTAGAGTTGGAATAGCTAGAGTGCTTGGGAGGAGTAAGCATTCCCTTCACACCGCCGTGATTCCTATCAAATGGAGTAATTCGGCGCAAAATCAGCATGTATAGATTGTTGTATGAAACACGTCATGCGTACATCATTCCACGGGTCCGATGCTATAAACTTCATTTTACATTATAACACGGTTACAGCGAACCTCAGAGTCCAGCTAAAACAATTTGTCATATCGTCTTTCGCTACTTTTCCTTTCATAAGGAAATAAACATCACGTTGCAGTACACGTATATGTTATAACCTATAAGCATATTATTTAAGCGTGTTTCGGTAGTTAGAGTATATCCTTGCAGGTGACAGCTTGGCTATTCACAATGGTATGGACTTTTCTACATACGATAATGATAATGACAGAAGGGACGTTGAAAACTGCGCAGTGTCATGGAACCTGCTCCTGGTGGTACAATGAATGCCACGAATATATTTGATATATATTGCAGTGTGTTGATAAGAAGTGCGTCCCTACGATTTTCATGTTTTATTAGGAAACTTATATATTTAGAATCATTCAATTATGGTACATGTATATAATAGTATATCTTCCATAAATTACATTGTTTGCTAACCACATAGCTTCCCATGCTACGACCTTGTCCTCATTTTTCTATGGAAAACGCCATTCTTCTAACATTCAATTTATGTTCCACACCGATTTTATGCATTCGGAACACTTCAGTAATTATGGAGAGTATTGCGTCACTCAATGGGCGAGTTCGATCACCGACCATGGTCTCCTTAGTTTGACTAATTTGAGATCGAACTCACTATAGTTGCAGGATATGACGTCAAAATCGAAACTATGATCCAACCAAAGCTTTTACCATTGTTAGTTTAGCTCCAACATGGCGGAATAAGCCTGCGGTCAGTTTTCCTAATTTTTGGCAAAAGCGTATTTCTCTCCGATTCTTTAACGTAGACATTAATTTGCATGGTTTTTGGAGTGGCTTTTATTGATTTGTTGATATTCATGTAAACGCTTAAAAATGCAATCAATCTCCAAATATTTATCTGTATTAAAATAGCCCGACTCCTCTGTCCCTGACTAGCCTAAATGGGATATAGGCTAATAGCCCGTTTGGGACGTAATCATAGTCCTGAATAGGATATAAATTTTCAGTGACAAAAAAGGGGGTGGGGGTATATTGTAAATCACGAAATTACTATCATTTTCAACAGCGTCGAAAACCCCTCAATTTTGTTTTGAATATATTGATTGATTGATTGTTTGGTGTTTTTAGTCCCGTCGAGAATATTTCGCTCATACTGAGACATCGCCATTGCCGGTGAAGAGCTGCAAATTTAGACCTATTTTAGAACTCATGGGTTTTAGCAGTGAGAGTTCTTTTGCGTGCCACACATGCTGCGACACAGGACCTCCGTTTTTAAGGTCATATCCGAAAGACCCGTGAATCTCTCTTCTAAATGCCGAGCTCTTGGCGAAGGAGCAATCACTATATACCTATTTTCACGTCTTAGGTTTGACGCGGCCGGGTGCCGAGCACGGGGCTAGGCCTTGAACGCACGACTTCCCGATCACGAGGCGAGAACTCTAGGTACCACTGAGCCACCGTGACAAACCAAAGTGCGTTCGCACACGGACATGCGCACTTTAACTTATCTTTATTTCCGTGAATCTAGTTTGGTTGATGAACGAAATTTCGTTGCTTTCGATAAGTTGGGGCAGGTGTGGAGGACGTTTCGGATCACTGGGTGTTTAATACGGCATGTAGAATTGAGCAGACAATAGAGAGATGACATTAGGTCTTTTCCAACTTAGATCTCGCCAGAAATTGGTATGCAAAGAAGAGAAATTGTAAAAAACAAGCCGTGAACTGAGGGTCCCCCATCTTCGCAAGCCAAGTGTCCGATTCGCTTACTGTCATCTCCCCCTTGGCAGATTTAGGCGAGTTTCAATATCGCGCTTTGACTTCCCAAGGCATCCAATCAAATCGCGCCATTCATACCTGTTCGGTTTGAGTTTCCCACACCGCTTTGATGCCATCTACTTGATTTTGTCTTAAAAACTGTATACCAAATTTTTCTTCAAATTCTTTTCTCTTCCAGTTTGTAAACATACACACAGACTAGAATCTGATTGCCTAGCTTTTGTTTCCGTCAAGAGCGATAACTCGCATTGTCTTTAGTCGCGACTAAATCTGCCAAGGGGGAGATGACAGTAAGCGAATCGGACACTTGGCTTGCGAAGATGAGGGTCCCCCAGAAATTCAAGATGGCGAGTGTCGTCCCTTTACTTTTTTAAATGTACATTCTTTTAAAACGACGAAATATGCGGATTTCGGTGGTGAATTTTATTTATACATGTATTATTTAGGGGTGGGTTTCATTTACATAATTTATCATTCGGGAGCAAATAATACAATAGTTCATTACCTGACAACCGAGCAGGCCTGTGAATCAAATCACCAATCACTCTGATCGCCGATCCGTTCATCAGAAATTTACTGAAGCCGGTAGGTGCCAGGGTATAGAATTAATATACATGTATTTATGTGGCGGCCGCCATATAAATTAACTGGCGTTACTTTCAATATGGATTTATATTAATGACAGCAGAAATATATTTTATGACAATGCTAACCATTTTAGATAGGCTTGAAAATTATGTCGTATATATACGCGATCATACGGTTAGTTCTGAACTTAAAGGGACTGACCCACGATGTATGATCAAAATATTTTTTTCAGTTTTGACGTTAAACAAAGAAGACGTAACTAACAAATCTACATTCAAATTTTTGGACCTTTTGGAATGCCAAGGTTCTAGTTCGCTAGAACCCTTTGTTAATAGCTAATAACAAACGACTCGAGTCTTTTATCATGGATACAACGCACGCATTTGGATGACGGCTTACGCGCAACGTTACTGAATTTGTGGCGGCCTTCTCGCATTAGCTTGGAAAAAGACCAACAAACGTAGAGGAAAATATTCACATGTATTCACGTGTTAGTCAAAGAAATTATAATTTGCAGAGTCATCGCCCGATTTTCGCACAAGAGCCGCCACCCCAAATGTAGCTTTCTTACCAGTGTTTATATTTACAAACAAAATATAAATTGGCAATTTTGTAATTTAATGCATTTTGATACTGCACAGTCACAAATTTGAACTTTATTCACATCAGACAAGATATTTAGATTATACAAAATGAAAAACAAATTTTTCGAGAAAAAATCGTGCGTCAGTCCCTTTAAAAACAATCGAGTGGGCAGCCACACTACAGTCCCCCTCTACTTGAAGAAAACAAAGAGGAATACAAATTAGGTATGTATCAAGAGAAAATGTTCTCATATACATGCATTTCGTCTACTTAAAAGACCCTTCCTTCTATTTCTAATTAAAAAGTTGATGTAATCAATGTCGCGATCCCATGTGAACCCATAATTTATGGTGTCTCGATCCCGACTCTTGCTGACGCTAACCGTGTTGTTTTAATTACCAAGCGTGGTCCTTCGTGTATCAGTATATATATTTGTAGTATGTGTTCTGTTAATGCAATAACACGTTGTTGTTGATTGTGAATAGACCCAATTGAGAGTAGTTTCTAAAAATAAAAATAAAAAAGACGTAAAAAAAATGGGTCTCAAGGATGAACCGTATACTTTATTGTATTAGGAGGGGAAAATGCCTATATCAACATTACACAGTCATTTAATTAACGAACATCATAGCATCCTCAATGTACACTATAGAAGACTATGCCTATTTCATGTCGCTACTGTAATTCTTTCTGTATATTTTCCACAATTTTAATACATTGACGGCAGAGGTAACAATCTTTGTGAATGTTGAAGAATTTGAAATACAGAATATTTCGTACTTGAAAATGATATACAATGACCCCCCCCCCCAAAAAAAACCCAAAGAAACAATTGAAAGTTAATCTTTATTTCAGTTAAAGAAATAATTTACACAACACACACTTAAACATTTTATGGCAATAAGAAATCATATGTATCCCTGCTGTGATGAATCACTCGGCATAAAAGAAATGCCATTGATAAAGAAAAGATGTAATTTCCGACATAACAGGACTCAAGGACGAATTGGACACCAGAGGGAAATGATATGAAAAATGGAGGATATGTACAATGTACAAGAATATATATATTGCGGTTTTTAAACTTCAATTTTATACCTGATTTGCTGCTGATTTGCTGAGAAAAAGTACAAATCACCTGGAAAAAGAAATTAAACTCACAATATATAACAAAAGGTGTGGACTAATATAGATCGAGACGCCATAAAAATCTTGATTCCATCTTCTTTTTAATTTAAAATAGAGGGAAGGGTCTATTGGGTAAGGACAAAACGTAAAAAAAAAAAAAAAAAAAAAAAAAGCCAAAGCTGCCGCTCAATGTCAATTAGAAATTGTATCTCCTCACAAACATCATGATTTGACATTTTTTCTTCTTTTTTTTCTTTTTTTTTTTTTTTTTTTTTACTGTTTTAGTAGAAAATCACCTGGGAAAAGAAAAAGAAATTAAACTACGATATATATAAAACATACAGTGTGGACTATGTGGATCGAGACGCCATAAAAAGGAATGCGACCTTGGTGCCATCTTTTTTTTTTTTTATTTGAAATAGAGGAAAGGGTCGTTTGGGAAAGACAAGACATAATGAAATTCCAAAGCTGCTTTTCAATCCAATTCGAAATTGTATCTTCTCACAAACATCTTGATTTGACCTCTTAAATTTTTTTAATGAATTAAAATGGTTTGTGTATATTAATGCCATAGTAAGCAATACATATAAAAAAAAAAGATTAATTAAAAAAAAAAAAACCCACTCAAATTTACTCTACAAAGAAGCAAATTTTTTTTTATGTAACCTTTGTTAGACCATTAGAATACGCCTCTGTTACATGGAATGGTTGCTCTTTTGTAAAAATCAAAAAGTTCTTAGAGTGCAGCTACACATGGCTAGAATCTATCTTTGCATTCAAAGAATCACCGTAAAAATTGTCCAAGTGGAAAAGCACAACATACATATCATTCTTTCTGTGTTTGCAAACGATGTTCAAATCCACGACATGCTATGTTCACCGCACTATTTCATGTTATAAACAAATTATCTGGTACTAATACGCAGCTTAATTATCAATTTAGATTATGAAACTCACTACAAAATATTCGATTCTAATAAATGTAGAAGTACATAAATATTTCAGTGTGGATGGGTGGGTGCGTGGGTGTGTTGTTATACCATGATGTATGAAAAGTGTTCTCTATTGTATTAAGTTGAGAATTCCGTATGTTATAAGAACTTGTGTTCAAACCTTTTGTATATCATATATAAAATATGATCAAAACGAAAAAAAACAACACACATATTTAGTCGACATGTCGACCCACTGAAGCGAGATGATTTAAAAGAGCAAGGAATTCATTGCTGACACTTATTTTTTTCCCCCATTTTTTTTTTTTTTTGGTTTTTTTTTTGTGTTTTGTTTTGTTTCGAAGGAAGTCAGCCGGCTGGTCCATGCAAGATATGTTCGTAAAATACATGTATAACTAACAATAATTGAATTAAAAAAAAAAAGAAGGAATGGGTTTCTTTTAATTTTGAATTTAGAAGAGACGTTTCTTAGATCTGGACTTCTAGCCTACACATATTTTGTTTCCGGATTTTAGGTTAGGTATTAGATTCTTGATGAAAGATATTGGCATCTGTTTCCATCATTGCCACCATATATACCAAAAATAGACTGAATTAAGTGTCCAATGCATCCATCTCCAACATCGCTGACTCGCGTACAGATTCCATAAAACACCTAGTGTGTAATATCTTTAACAATATTTATAGTTCTTGTTGTATCAAATTAATTAATTTTCTATTGCTGATGATTGGTTATGAAGGGAGGGAAGTGCATTAAGGTTGTTTATGTAGACGGTAGTACTACCATTGTATTAATCTATCCTCACAATCTTCAATGACGTACCTCAAAACTAGCAGTCAGATTTCCAGAATGCATACAATAATGATTGAATAAAAAAAAAATATGAAATTCCAGTGATCTGTTTAGTTTTATTGTATTCCATTCACTAAAGAAGCTCTTTTTAGCTCACTTGAGCTGAAAGCTCAAATGCCTTTTGTCCGTCGTCTGTCCGCTAACTTTTCACATTTTCGACTTCTCAAGAAGCACTGGGCCAAATTCAACCAAACTTGGTACAAATCAGCCACGGGTGAAGGGGATTCAAGTTTGTTCAAACCAAGAACCCCCCCCCCCCCTCTTCAAAGGAGAGATAATCATGAAAATGCAAAAATAGGGTGGTGTCATTTGAAATCTTCTCATGAACAACTAGGCCAGAAAAGCTGAAATTATTATGACAGCTTCCTAATATAGTGGAAATTCAAGTTTGTTCAAATCATGACCCCGGGGTGTACGATGAGGCCACAATAGAGATCAAAGTTTTACATAATTATGATTATATAGGAAAAATCTCTAAAAATCTTCTTTCTCAAGAACCACTGGGCCAGAAAAGCTGAAATTTTATATGAAAGCTTCCTGATATACGTGGAGATTTATGTTTTGTTCAAATCATGACCCCCTGGGGTACGATGGCCCCAATAGGGGAATTCAAAGTTTTACATATGATTATATACGTGAAAATCTTTTAAAATCCTTCTTTCTTAAGAACCACTGGCGCCAGGAAAGCTGAAATTTTATGAAAGGCTTTTTATAATAGTGAGAGTAAAAGTTTGTTCAAATCATGACCCCCAGGGTAAATGTGGGGCCACATAAGGGATCACATATTTTACATGCCAATATATAGGGACACTCCTTAGAATCGTCTTCATTGAACCAGAAGATGGATATTTACCTGATATGGAGTAGATTTAAGTTTGTTCAGAATAATGCCCCCCCCCCCCCTCCGGGGGTTGGGTGAGGACAAATAGGGGGTTAAAGTTTGACATACGTTTATGTAGGGGAACTTTTTTTAAAAACTTATATTTTCTTATTCTTTGTGTTGAGACTAGTTCGTTCATTGAACATATGTGGAGGGCCTTGGGGTCATGACTGACAGCTGGAGGCCCTTGGTCATGACTAACGCTGTCCTTTTAAAAATGGTTGATATCATGTAAACATTGAGATCTTTCACCTAAAACTATATATTTCTTGAATCCCTGTGTTGAGCCAAGTTCATTGACAACTAATCATCATTTATGGTATTGGAAGATGACAGAGGTTAAATTTAGTCCACAGTGACACATCTCTAAATCCCAAACTAACTGCTCAGTGATCAGGTGAGCGATGTGGCCCATGGGCCTCTTGTTACTTTTTGACAAACCTCTTATGGTAATCATGAATCAAAATAACCAAAATAATAATGACGAATTCCAAAACGACCGGTGTTATAGAGCCAGACTCCCCCCCCCCCCCCCCCCCACTAGATGAGACTTCCCTCCGGAAATCTGGATCTAGAGTGAGCTCACTCTAGAACCAGACTTTCTCCCCTGCGGAAGTCTGGTCTTAGAGTGAGGCTTCTCCCCTGAAGTCTGGTTCTAGAGTGACCCCCCCCCCCCCCGGAAGCCTCCCCTGCACACTTGCTCTAGAATAAACCTTACACCTAGGGGGGAATAACCTAACTATAGAACCATAACACCTCTTAAAGTTTCACTTTAGAAGGACACCCGCCGTTTTCATCCCCTCCTCGGCAAACTGTGAAATAGAATTTTAGTTTATTAGACTGGGAATTAACCCCCCCCCCTCTCTGCTCTCTCTCATGCTCTCACTCATGCACGCACTCACTCTATCACTTATAAATTACTCAGTTGACTTATCAAAGGATAGCTTCACTCATTTTGGTGATATTTTTCTCACCCTAAATCATCTTATTCCTTTCGAATATAGTAAGAAACAATATATGAATGATATTTTGCAACTTAGAAATGACTGTATGTTCCTCAGAAGTTACACTAGGAACCAACTTATATAATAAATTGAATATTTGTTCAGGAAGCCAAAAATTAATGGGACATAATTTAAAGATTATAATCGTTTTAGATTTGCAAATAAAACAGACAAATGCCTTAGATTATTATTTTTACAGAAAATGACTTGTATGCATCAGGTGGACTCATTTTGGTTTTTTAAAAATGACAATACGAGGGATACTATCCCTTTAATTCCAATGTGTTTTATTCACCGTTTTCTTCTCTTGAGTTTAGACAAAATCACAAAGCCTTGACAATCTTGATATAAAATTATAGTAGTTTACCAGGCATAAATGAAGGGGGAAGTCCTGCTATGGGGGGAAGGCTGACTCTACAACTGGTGATAGAGTAGGTCTTCCTACGGAGAAGTCGGGCTCTATCTCGAGTGAGACTTCCCCTGCTCTAGAGTGAGCCTTCCCCCAGGGGGAAGGCTCACTCTAGAGCCAGAATTCCGGGGGAAGGCTCACTCTAGAGCCAGGCTTCCGGGGGGAAGTCTCATTATGGGGGAAGGCTCACTAACGCTGCTATTTGATGTGTACTTTCGTTGATTAGTCAGCACCTTATTTACAACTCGTGACCTGTACAATAAGAACACGTGACCTTCATACCAATCGTAGCTTGCAGCATCCATGCTTTTCAGCTACTTTTCCCCCTTTGTAATAAAGACAATCATTCGATTATTTTTACATGAACATGTACGTTTGAACCTGATAACTTATAGCATGGATATAAATTGAACCAATTAAGAGAATCACAGGAACGTAAATGCGTCAATAATAACGCGGAAGGGCATATAGTCGTGCATATTCCTTATCGCGGAAAATGTCCAATTTATTTCTCTCTAACGCTGCTATTTGATGAAGTATTCAGAAGCCTATGAACGTTCCATGTGCTTACGTAATTGGTGCATCAACATACTCCACACGATGAAGACCATAAAGAATCGGAAAGGATAATCAGTTTTAAGGTTAGCTCTCAGTGGGAATTGTCATCTGTATGCAACACTCTTCTCCCACGGACGGTTGTACTTTCACATACAATGTCCTTTGCATAACAAACTCATTAACCTCATAAATATATTGAAAATATATTTACAGAATAGTAGATATCTAGTTTCATACAATAATGGATATATCTAGCAGGACATTTTTTTTTTATAATCGATGATGTCAAAGATTGCAGAAATTATTTCATTTCTTCATGGTACATCATTTGTGATATAGCATGCTGTCGGTATTCATGACGATGTTTTCATCCCTTGACAACGATTTTCACTCAATAATGACAACTGCAACACAACCTATCTAAGAATGAAATAAGTGTCTTATAATCATTGTGATGAAATTAAGCATGCTATACAACTTCAAAACTGTGAATAAATCCTTTGTATTCGACCTGATGATTTGATATTCCGACCTATTGTAGGATGGCCATCCGCCCCAACACAAAGACTCAGTAACTTATTAGACATTATCTTGAAACCTCTGGGCAATGAAGTCAGCAGTTTTGTCCGCGATGATTTGGAGTTTTTACAACACTTACCTCATAAGGTAAATGACAATGCAATATTAGTAACATTTGATGTTGTTAATTTATATACCAATATTAGTTGCCCACTAGGACTTCGAGCTTTAGAATATTGGATAGACAAACATACAGATCAAATAGAATTTATTTTAGAAGCATCAACACTTGTATTATAGAACAATGTTTTTAAATTCAACGACAAACACTATCTTCAAAAGAAAGGCACTGCGATGGGAACGAATATGGCTCCAACATATGCATCTCTTACACTCGGCTTTTTTATAGAAAATATTGTATCAAAAATTTAAAGAATCACTTTATGAAGAGTTTGGTGTACATATCATGCAAAATTGGAAAAAATACCTTGATGATTGCTTTATCATTTGGAACAGAGATGTAACGGATCTGGAAAAAATTCAGAACATTCTTAACCAATTGGATGCCAGTTTAAAGTTTACAATGGATCATAGTACGTTTTGTATACCATTCCTAGATGTTTCTGTTATTAAAAGAGAGGATAAAATAATTATCGATATTTTCTACTAACGCACGGACACACATCAATATTTACACTTTTCGTCCCCGCACCCAAGACACACAAAACGTGCCATACCATACAATCTTGCCAGAAGAATATGTACATTGTCAGTGAGGAAACTACAAGAGAGCAACATTATGTATCAGTTTTTCTGGTATGCCGTGTAACATTGTCACAAAATGTCTCCGGCGATAGGAAATATGTCAAGATCCGTCGCCAAAGTAATGCGTCAAGTATAAAACGGTTTATTATTTCAAATCTTGTTTCAAGCCTGACACCAATTTATGTCAGTGGGTGGGAAAAGGTGCAGTGAATTAATGCCGAAGATTTTTCACTCGTGTTACAGACGTGACCAACTTTCCTGTAACATTAAAACACACCTCCTTAATTAAGCGTTTGCCCGTAAATATATCTGAAACATGACATGTTGTCATAGTTCCCCTTTATACGACTTTGGTTTAATTTCTCCTTCCGCTTCCTCTTCTTTCCAAATTTCTTCTTCTATGCGACATCTCTGAACAAAGATATTTAGCTAGTAGGTCACAGACACCTGTTTCTATTAATTGACGCCCCATCTTGTATGTGTTTTTTGTNAGTCACAGACACCTGTTTCTATTAATTGATTGTATATTGTTTTACGTCCCGCTCGAGAATGTTTCACTCATATGGAGACACCTGTTTCTACGTCGGTATACTAATATTATTAGTATACAAACGTCGTAGCTTATTTGCAGAAACAAGTGCCTGTGACGAAGGTGCATCAGAACGAGACATCATATTGCATGCCATCATCGTCTCAAAATGGACCTTTGACGTCAAGGTCATGTCCGAGTTCCCTTTGGACGTCTTGACTGGGTAGCTTGTAATGAATGCATCATCATGACATGATGATCAGAGTACAACTTTAATTTCCTATTGCGATCCTGGCTAAAGTTGTATGCTGTTTGACTGTAAATCTTATGATGGATCTCCGACAGATTGTGTCGCACGACAGCATAGCATACCCATGACCTTGGACAGATATCAAACAATGGACAAGAGAAAGGTCAAGGTTAAATTTTCAAACAGGTTAACATCATCGTCACCGGAGTAGAGCTGTACCTTACGATTGAGTACTATTGCGCTAACGCGTGCGTGCGTTTGTATTTGGGGCGGGGGGGGGGGGGGGGGGGGTGGTGGTGTTGGTTTTCTTTTTATCATTGTACCATAGATGTGGAATAATAGATATTATAGTAATTAAAAACACGTATATAGCAAAGTGCTGAAACGAACAATTTTGATTCCTTATTTATAAACGCAGATTGTTATATCGAATGAGTTTACAATGGTATTACAAATTACTGGGAATGGATATTACTTCGTTGCAAGCATAGAAAGCGTATGTTCGATGCTACATGTACCTTGTTTAAATGTACATATCATTCTGTAAGATTTACATTTCCAATGTTTTTGCATTGTCTTTACAAATTGTAGTGATATCCATTTGCTTATAAATGCGCTGTATTCGTGAACAATTAATGCGCGCATGAATCTTGAGATAAATATAGTGCGTCTATTTCACGGATTGGGTATTCCCACAAATTAATGTAAATATTATATGCATATATAAATAATAAATTTTACTTTTGAAAATTCATCAGCGACATTTCACGCCGGTTCATACCCTCGAGTATTTTCAAAACTTCAATAAATCACCGAATCAAACAACTGTGACGCCCCGATATTCCTTCTATCATCCATTCCTGCATCTCTACGACAAATTTTTGCGACAGATAGAGAATTTACATGTACGTCGACAAACCGAAAGAAAACGTTTTCATCGCACGAATACTTTAATCTTTACAACAAACCCGCCAATTGAGTAGTTTACATTATAACCATTAAACCCGTGGGGGTCCAGGTTAGAATATAGGTCCCCAGCATCCCCTTACGTGTCGTAAGAAGTAAGAGGCAAAGATAACAGAACAGTATCAACTCTCGTAAATCCTAAATAGAATACAAAAAACAAGAGTTGGCAATCACGGACCCCTGGACACACCAGAGGTGGGATTCAGGTGCCTAGAGGGGTAAGCATCCCTGTTGACCGGTCACACCCGCCATGATGGCTATGAAACACATCAGACAGCATTTAACTCAATGCATAGTCATATTGGAAACTAAATTGTTATAACACACCATAGAATTTACGAAATGCTGCTTCTTTAAAACTGTGACTGTTTGAAACCCCTGCAACAACAACTTGTCTGTAGTAGCTTGCCTCGATTCAAACAACTGATCATACGCAGAACAAGCTCTTGCGTATCGAATAAGTTAGAGACATTACTACACCATATGCAGTGATGATGGAATATTGCTACATAATAATGGGACGATGACGATAGGAAAGCTGATCGTCCCGTTTTTCATAAGCTGAGTAGTTAGTTTGCCGTTATGTCAATGTTCAATAAAATATCCAAGTACGAAGCAGACATGGAAGACTCTGTGGTGTATATTTTCTAGTTCGTTGGGATATATGTGAATCGACATATGAATGGAAATCATTATTATTGATGGATAAATATCCGTCAATATATCGGAATGTTGAAATTAAAGGCCACTGCAGAGATTCTTCTTTTCATGTAGAAGCTTTGAATGAATTCTCCTCATAAGAATATAAAAATAGGTCAGCTAATAAAGGAGCACAATTAGTGCCCATTGGATTCCAACAGACTGTTGGAAGACCAAAAACTACAAAGATATTGTCAATGAGAACTCCAGCATTGTTTTAATATCAACTTCAGAGTACTTGTGTGTAGAATCGGAGTGGAGTATAACAAAATATTTTTTTGAATGGCTGGTCACTAGATAAGGAATATTTCCTTTTTCCATTTTTGTTAAAGAAGCAACTGTCTATAATGTACAAAGCCTTGTCTTTAAATTATCGTGCGGGATGATCGTGTAAAGTGTTGAAAAGAGGCGACTAAATGGGGCGGTCCTTCGGATGAAACCGGAAAACCCGAGGTTCCATGTCAACAGCAGGTGTGGCACGAAAAAAAGATCCCATTCCTGGTTCAAGAGCCCTGAGTGCCGAGCATAGGTCTAAATTCGCCGCCCTTCACTGGTAATGGTGACGTATTCTCGAGTGGGATGTAAACCGGGGACGTAAAACAGTAAACAATCAATCAATCAATATAATCATTCCAAAGAAGTCACTGAAATTAGTATACACACTTTAATGATAGATTCTACAATGTACTTAGCATTTAAGATTTACTACTTTATCAGTATTTTATTTTGCCAATCTGCAAGAGGAAACATACATGTGGATTAAGGAGCGCCTTGGCTGATTTAAATGAGTCTCAAATCACGATGGAGAAAGTACAGATTACTTCTTCAATTCCCATTGCAAATTAACGTAAAATGAATGTCTATGTTTACTAAAACTCTCGTCATTGAAATCACGTGGTCGGTGTGATTAAATCTAAAACCTTCAGCAAGTGACATCTTTACTAGTCCCCTTATATACAACTTTTCTGTTGCTGTGTGATTTTAGTGACGCTTACACGAATTAACCCGTCTGTCATCTATCCAATAATATTCTTCCTTTTAACACTATATAGCACCTACATATCATTTCCTTTCTTTTTTCTAAAAGAATTTTCGAAACAATGACCTCGGAATACAACTGCGTATTCGAGAAAAGTAAATCTGACCAATCTCTTCGTCAGTCATGGAGAAAACCGTGGAAAATATTTCTCATCTTTTCCCCGGATTAACCAGCAAGGCCGCCATGTTACATGTATATTGCGTCTTTCAAGCTTAATAGGAATCACTTTACGATAGAAAGCTAAAAGCAATAAAAATCGAATGAGAATAAAAAACAAATTACATCGGTGACTCAAATTTCGGTTTTTTTCCCTTAGTTAGAAACAGCATTATTCACCTTGGAAGCTGGTGAAAACGGGCTGAATTATCCCCGGGCCACTCGTAATTTTATGGGTAGGGACGTGCCGCTGATATCGCAGACCCCCCCCCCACCCTATTCATATATTTTGAATTTGAGAATTGTTATACCTTTTCATATAATTTTCTGTTCAAATGGTGACCTTTTCCTATATGACATTCTATGGGAATTGCTGCTTTACTCAAATTTCTAAGGCTATTCATATAATTATACCCCCCCGCAAACAAGTTTGGGGGGTATATAGGAATCACTGTCTGTCCGTCCGTCTGTCTGTGCAGATTCGTGTCCGGGCCATAACTTCTTTGTTCTTTGAGGTAGGCATACCATATTTGGCACATGGGTGTATCACTATGAGACGATGTGTCGCGTATATGAATGACCTCTGTATGACCTTTACTTTTCACCTCAAGGTCAAAATTATAGTTTTTTAACATAAATTCGTGTCCGGGCCATAACTTCTTTGTTCTTTGCCATAGACATCCTGTATTTGGCACATGTATGCATCACCATGAGATGATGTGTCATGTACTCAGTTTGTCTGTCTGTCCGTCTGTCTGTGCAGATTGGTGTCCGGGCCATAACTTCTTTGTTCTTTTAGGTAGGCATACCATACTAGGCACATGGGTGTATCACTATGAGACGATGTGTCAGGTATATTATGACCTTTGACCTCTTTATGACCTTGACCTTTGACCTCAAGGTCAAAATTAATCAGTTTTTTAATATGAATTTGTGTCCTAACTTCTTTGTTCTTTGAGGTAGGCATACATACTTGGCAAATGAGTGTATCACTATGAGACGATGTGTCGGGTATATTGATGACCTTGACCTTTTGACCTCAAATGTCAAAATTATTAGTTTTTTAACATGAATTCGTGTCCGGGCCATAACTTCTTTGTTCTTTGCCATATGCATCCTGTATTTGGCACATGGATGCATCACCATTAGACATGTGCCATGTACTGTTTGTCTGTTTCGTCTGCGTGTTTTGATTCGTGTCTAGGCCATAACTTCTTTGTTCTTGACATATGCATACCATATCTAGCATATGAATGTATTCCAAAATAGGATGTATGCGACATCATGATAATGAACTTTGACCATATGACCGCTGATCTCTTTGACCTCAAGGTCACAAGGTTATAAGTTCTCTAACATGGATTATTATTTGAGGGCATTGCCCAGACTTGTGTGCAACCATGAACAAATTTATGACTCGCGCTCTGTTCGCCATTTGCAGCACACCCAACATCACTCTATCTTATCATATCACGGTATTTTGGAGCCCAAACCACATGCACTTACTTTACCGTACCATTAATCTGCCTGCGTTTGCTTCACTTCTCGTCAATAACTACTGTACTCTGGCGGGGGCCTCCCATACTCGTGCAGTCCATTTCGTATCCATCTCCATCAGTCATATTAGCTATTAATCAAAAGCTTACTTGACCTATTCAAAAATAGTTCTCTCGAGAGTGACTTTAGAGTTTACCCCTCTCCTAACGTACCATTTCTATACTGCGTTCACATTATACGGTCCAATTATACTCTCGACTATCTACACACACGTGAGGTATATATACCGTCCCCTCCGGCGCCCCACCTACAATTATCTTTAACAGAATTTAACAAATTAACGTCAAATTCATTTTTACTCAAACACAAATTTTATCAAATTCGAAAAGTCTTAGGCTTAACTAGTGATTTTTTGTTACAGGTATATCAACAAAAACTTTGTTTCCAAAAATTTATTTATCATATTCATATTCTACTTTCATTTCTATCGTAACTCCCAGTCGTTAAAACAGACGTACTTAATCTATATTTATTTAGTAGTATGCTTGTACATAGTTTACAAATGGGTAAACGCTATCTGGTACCGCTTGTAGGGCGTTGGCAATGAGTTACCTGCCCCTGTATTTCAAATTTTAATTCGTACTTGAGACGGTCTAACTCTTTTGCGGAAAAAGATGGAAAACATCACATATGGGAAAGCAATCGGCAATCCTCGGCTAACTCCGCTACGCTCAGTGTGCGAGGTACGAGCCACGCGCGGAGTTCCGAATGATGGGAAAGCGGGACAATAATGAAGGAGAGGAAATGCAGTGCGGTCCTGAGGAACTACCCGTCACTCTATTTTGCTCCGGGGCCATAAAACTTAGACGAGCTCACTTCTGAGATCTGAGAAAAATCTCACTTTCTAAGCTCAACTTAGACCGTCTCACTTTTGGTGTGCCATAAAGTAGTTTTTTGCTCATTTGAGAATTGTCTAACTTGAGACAGAAACTTAGATCAAAACCATGGAAACCGAGCAAGAACGAGTTGAATTAGGGATACGATGTTACATTAGTTGTAATGCCACGCCCACTAAAGTATTGCGCAATAATTGCAATGCTTTGAAAATTAAAGAAATCTAGTACAAACAAGATATGCTGAGTTGTTTTTCTTTTCTAACTTTCAATTTTACCTTTTATTTCATTTGTTGACGTCAAAACATCGTTTTTACTAATATAGTGTGCTAAAGTTACCCTCATACACGATTACCCTTTCTTGAAAATGACACTAAAACGTACAGGTGATGCCCAGTAGTATGTCCTCGTTTTTTCAAGTTACTGTAATTTGTGACACCCCCCCCCCCCCCCCCACACACACACACACATGATCCGAAATGTACATCACGGGAGGATTTAATGTATGTATCGCTTTAGCTTCAGCAGTAAGGTGCGAAGCTATACTTGGTAGGCGGGGAGATCACTATTGATATGATCAAAG
>CAJDSM010000133.1:0-58807 GCA_903981925.1 Ostrea lurida
TCCCTCAGTGATATGCGTTAACTGTATATCATTTTTAACTTCTTTTAAAAAACTTCTTTCCAATCCTCCAAGAATAAGGCCACCCTCCTCCTTAAGTAAAACTACGTACAGCAGAGCATTTCAATTTTTCTTCAATCTTGGTACTGCATTCATTTCATAATACACAGGGTACCTCAAGTCCACCGATGTTGACATCATTGGAATACCGATTATTTCCAGTAATAATACATATCGCTGTCCCTCCATCTTTTACAAAAGAATGCATCAACTTTACTGAGCACGTGTCCAACTATTACACCATCCGTTCAAACTGCAATTGAGTATTTGTCCATAGGATTGTTGTCCTCTTCTTTTGTTTCTAAAATTGTGTGTTAACACACTCGTCGAGACCTATATTATCATGCGCCCTCAATTTCCGCGGCATGCCGACGGTATACACCAATCTTCATCAACAAAATTTCAGAGGGTGTAATTGAGATTGGGATGCAGTTAGAAATGTATGTTTCAATATAGATTTATGGTTTACATCAGTTTTTACACAATACACGTTTCACAACAGACGGACCTAATACCCGCCCCCTTTTTCTAATTTTCTAAGCGCCCGGGGCGCTCAATAGGACAAATACGGTATTATACCTCAAAGGAATGACACAATGATCATTGAAATACTATTGCTGAACGACAGCAGGGTCAATGTGGCTCAGGTGAGCGGTGTGGCCTACAGACCTTTTGTTATGATATTAACTTTGGTGTTTGTAGCTTGGAACTGCCTTGTTTTCACTGAATTTATTTACACTGCTTACTGGGATCGTGAAATTAAAACCTCGCCATGATATTTAGATAGAGTGGACAATTTATTTCTGATACAAAACTATTTGCTGAAGTTGAGGATTATTTTTCAAATTAGAATGTTGCAAGAGAATATCCCAGTACCAAACATTTTGGAATAGCAGAATGAAATCAGAAAATACCCAGGAGCGAATCGATAATTACATAGTCAGAAATAAGCTTAATGCCGTCTGTACTGATTGTGTTTTATTTGCGCTTTTCGCTGTTTGTGATGATATGACACCAAATACCTGTGATCAGCATAATTAGCTTTTCGCTGTTTGTGATGATATGACACAAAATACCCGTCATCAGCATAATTAACTATCGAATTTTTAGGTCACCTGAGTAAAGAGTAAAACTCAAGTGACCTATTGCGATTGGTCGTCGTCCGTCGTACGTGCGTTGTCCGTCAAGTATGCGTTAACCAAATCTTGAAACATTTTTTCACTTCTTCTTGGATAACCATACGATCCCCGCATTACTTTTCAAATTTGGTAAATGAAGCATCTTTTGTGGAGCAAGGGCACATAATTGTAAATTTCCAGGTCTCTAGTTGCACCCGCCTGGAGGCCGGGGACACTGTGGGGTAAAAACAGTTGGGCAAACGCCCAAAAAAGTGAACCAATTTTATTTTCCAAAAAATCTTACTTTTAACAACCGCACATGTCTGAGAGAAAAGCCAATGCATAATGAAATTGTTATAGAAGCAGAGGAAGGCCATTTACCAAAAATGGGCTTAAATAATTTGGATATTCCCCGGGATAAGTGGGTGTTTCTGGACCCCAGGCGGTGGACCAACTGGTAGATAGTGTTTATTTTTATATAAAAAACATTGAAAAAGCATTCTTCTTTAATGCAATTGTATTTAATGTGAAGACTAAATGGAACAAATGATTTTGAAAAATTAATAGGACAAGCTTTTTTAAATCAAAATTGTTAAAATTTCCAATGATATCACTCTAGGGGTAGGGGTGTTTTTTAGTATTAGGGTGGGGGGCCAAATGATCCAATTGAGTTGAAAAATGTGTTAACAATGGTGAACATTTTTAACTTCCTTTCTTAATAACTCAATGGTTCCAATTACCTATATTTTTTCAAATTT
The DNA here is from genome assembly GCA_903981925.1 of Ostrea lurida. Classification (NCBI taxonomy): domain Eukaryota; kingdom Metazoa; phylum Mollusca; class Bivalvia; order Ostreida; family Ostreidae; genus Ostrea; species Ostrea lurida. The sequence continues at coordinate 1,934 of CAJDSM010000133.1, forward strand.
GGCGGCCATTGCAGCAAATCTTTGGGACAACAAAAGGGGCACTTTAAAAATGGTAAAATTTCAGGTCCATTCGTGCCCGCCTTGCACCCCTGGGACACTGGGAGTGGCAGGCAAAAAAACTGCCCCAAAAAGTGAACCAAAAAATTTTCAAAAATCTAAAATTTCTTTACACCACCGCCACATGTTAAAAATTGGTGATCCCCGGAAAGAGGTTAGGGGAAGGAGTGTTTGACTTGGGAGGGAGGGGGGAGTGAGAGGCAAACTTGAAACAGGGTACACTAGTGAGATTGTTATAATAAACTAAAAACAACTTTTGGAAAAAAGCATCTTCCTTTTTCAGATTGCTATTGATATACTAATTATTAATAGTGAAAGTAACATAATTATTTGGGCAATAGGAAGGAACGAGACTTTTTTATACATAATCTAATACCCCTGCAACCAGTTGTGGAGAGAATGGGGAGGAGAAAGGAAAAAAGAAAAGAACGAAGAAGGGATGGTGTAACAACCGGGGTTATGGAATCCGAGATATGTCTTTCCATCACGTCTGTAGGACAGAATGGTTCCCAGACTTTAGTGGATTAGCCTTATTTCACCTAAAAGAGTCACCATATTGCACTGGGTAATTACCCAATTGGAACCAAAGGGTTTGCCTATTGGAATTATTGGGTCAAACAAAGGCAAAAGGTCAAGTGGACATGGGACATCCAAGGATAGCAAATAGTTGGTAGGGGTCCAGAGCATTATCCTTTTCTACCTATCTATGAGTCAATATCATCATACATAATTATACTATCATGAGAACGAAGATGTTCTTTATTAGAATGGTCCAAAAAGGTCAAGCTCACATGGAACTTAAGTAGCAAATAATGGTTTTCATTAAAAATTCATTAACATCAGTAGGAGATTGAAATGATAATCTTCTCTGTTGATATATGACATAGGAAATCATATGAATATATTGAAAAATTAAACATCAGTGAATTAAATAATATCTGTATTGGAGACTTACGTAGAAATGACATAAAGTACTGAGACTAACCCTGTGTGGGCGATTGAATACTCATGGTCGACCGTATTAAGCGCCTGTGGGGCTCAGATTGGGATAAAGGCCATGACTAGAGATCAGGGGGTTGGTAATCGAATTCCGCAGTCTGGTCCATTGCATTTTTTTCCCTTCCTGATTACAACCCGTGGGCGGTCTGGTTAGAATAGGTCCCCAGCATCCCCTTGCATGCATAAGCAGGGCGAAAAACTGAATGGGAGCAGATCAATCGGATGAGACCAAAGAAAAATGAACCGAGAGGTCCCACGTTGCACAGGCAAGGATGTGCAATTCCGGATAAAAGATCCCTCCAGCACTCTCAAGGGCCTTGTAGTGCCGAGCATAGGCCTAATTTGCAAGCCCTTCACCGGACAATGTTAACAATCTCCATAATAAGTGTTGAAAAATATTCTCGAGTGGATAACATTAAATACAGTGTTAAATATCAATCAATCAATCAATCAATCAACCTTCCTGTTATACTTATAAAATATAGTATTAATGAACCAGTAGCAGCTGCCACAAACCTACTGGACTGCATTATGATTGGAATTTCTCATGTGTGTATAAATCTTGATTCTAGCTCCTTTCACGACCAGAGTTTTCAAACATAGAGAAGATTAAGACCATAGGAAGCACATACATGGCGGCAGCCGGTCTGGAACCAGGGCGGGAAAATGAGGGGCATAAGGGGGAGTGTCAGAAAAATGTCGTCATGTTGACCGAGTTCGCTCTCAAGATGATGGTCAAGTTAGAGGAGATAAACCTCAACTCGTTCAATCAGTTTAAACTCAGAGTGGGTGAGTATCATATCTCTCTACAGGTGATGACAAGTTCTAAATGAGGTCCCCACAATGCCGAGGACAGAACATACACATTTTTGTAAAGACAAACAAATGCCAAATACACTTTCTTTGCTTGTTAACAGTAGGATACCTATAAAGGTTATGTATTTTACCCTTTCCTGTCCAATTCAACCCACTTTCCAGGCAGATTCCACCCGATTTGTTTGTACAGGAACATGAATTCACAAGTGATCTGTGTATCATTTAATTTTATTTCACGTGATCACCTAGCGCTGATTCTCATTGGTTAAAACACCTTTTAAGAATTTGAGGTGATTTTTCGATCATGTACCTGAACAACAAATAAAGTCTAATGGACATTGTTTTGTTGTTGTAATATAAAATTAAATGATAAGAAATAAATCTTATATTTTTTCGGGTGGTATGCAGGTTATCACCGAGATTTTAGACGGTAAAACTTTTCATCAATGCGCTTTGCGCATTGATGAGTTTTACCGTCTAAAATTTGGTGATACCTGCATCACCCGAAAAAATATAAGATTCATTTCTTATATGAAGAGGTTTTACTTGTAGATAAGCAATATAAAAGTAGAAGCAAGTAACTAATTAATAAAGGAATGGTACTTGTAAAATTACACGATAATTAATTCCTCCAGTATTATTTGAAATATATTAAGGGTTTAATATAAGTCAATTTCCATACTAGTTCTTAATTTTTCTTTTAATTTCTGTTAATTTTCTCTTAATTTCCAATAAACCAGTGTAAAACTCCCATTATCTTTTCATTGTTTACATAATCACCCCACAGCTCATACTTGATGTGCATTGTATGGACATACTAGTTCTTCATTTTCTCTGAACAGGTATCAACCATGGTCCAGTGATTGCCGGGGTGATCGGAGCACGGAAACCTCAGTATGACATCTGGGGAGACACGGTTAACGTGGCCAGTCGCATGGACAGCAGTGGGCAGGCCAGTAAAATCCAGGTATGTGTAACCCTGTACAGGGAAGCATGGCCATGTGTTGGATATGTGTAAAGGTAGGGCTGGTCATGATATGTTAAGGTACTGGCTGGCAATTGTGTTTGTTACTGTTATAAAGGTATGGCTGTCATGTGTTGGATATGTATAAAGGTAGGGCTGGTCAATGTGTTGGATATGTATAAAGGTAGGCTGGTCATGTGTTGTATATGTATAAAGGTAGGGCTGGTCATGTGTTGTATTATGTATAAAGGTAGGGCTGGTCATGTGTGGATATGTATAGGTATGGCTGGTCAGTGTTGTATATGTATAAAGGTAGGGCTGGCCATGTGTTGTATATGTATAAAGGTAGGGCTGGTCATGTGTTGTATATGTATAAAGGTAGGGCTGGTCATGTGTTGTATATAAATAAAGGTAGGCTGGGCATGTGTTGTATATAATAAGGTAGGGCTGGGCATGTGTTGGATATGTATAAAGGTAGGGCTGGTCATGTGTTGTATATGTATAAAGGTAGGGCTGGTCATGTGTTGTATATGTATAAAGGTAGGGCTGGTCATGTGTTGTTATATGTATAAGTAAGGCTGGTCATGTGTTGTATATGTATAAAGGTGGGCTGGCCATGTGTTGTATATTATAAGGTAGGGCTGGTCGTGTTGTATATGAATAAAGGTAGGGCTGGTCATGTGTTGTATATGTATAAAGGTAGGGCTGGTCATGTGTTGTATATAAATAAAGGTAGGCTGGTCATGTGTTTATATATGTATAAAGGTAGGGCTGTCATGTTTGTATATGTATAAAGGTAGGGCTGGTCATGTGTTGTTATAAATAAAGGTAGGGCTGGCATGTGTTGTATATAAATAAAGGTAGGCTGGGCAATGTGTTTGGATATGTATAGGTAGGGCTGGTCATGTGTTTTATATGTATAAAGTAGGGCTGGTCATGGTGTTTGTATATGTATAAAAGATAGGGCTGGTCATGTGTGGTACAATAAAGGTAGGGCTGGTCATGTGTTAGATATGTATAAAGGTAGGGCTGGTCATGTGTTGGATATGTATAAAGGTAGGGCTGGCCATGTGTGGTACAGTAAAGGTAGGGCTGGTCATGTGTTAGATATGTATTAAGGTAGGGGCTGGTCATGTGTTGTAATATGTTTAAAGTGTTAGGGCTGGTCATGTGTGGTACAAAAGGTAGGGCTGGCTATGTTGGATATGTATAAAGGTAGGGCTCTGGCCATTGTGGGGGTTGGATACAATACAAGTAGGGTTGGTCAATGTGTTGGATATGTATAAAGGTAGGGGCGCTGTTCATGTGTGGATATGTATAAAGGTAGGGCTGGTCATGTGTTGTATATGTATAAAAAGGTTAAGGCTGCGCATGTGTTTGTATATGTATAAAGTAGGGCTGGCCACTGTGTTGTAATATGATACAGGTAGGGCTGGCATGTGTTTGGACTATGTTATAAAGGTAAGGCTGGTCATGTGTGGTAGAATAAAGAGTAAGGCTGGTCATGTTGTTGTATATGAATAAAGGGAGCGCTGGTCAATGTGTTGTATATGAATAGAGGTAGGGCTGGTTCATGTGTGGTACAATAAAAGGTACGGCTGCCATATTGGATGATGTATAAAGGTAGGGCTGGCCATGTGTGGTAACAATAAAGGTAGGGCTGGCAATGTGTTGGATAGTATAAACGGTAGGCTGGCATGTTTGATATGTATAAAGGTAGGGCTGGTCATGTGTTGTTAATAGTATAAATGGTAAGGCTGGCCCATGGTGTTTGTATATGTTATATAAGGTAGGCTGGCCATGTGTTGTATAGTATAAAGGTAGGGCTGCCATATGTTGGATTATGTTATAAAGGTAGGCTGGCCTGTGTGTACAATAAAGGTAGGGCTGGTCATGTGTTTGATATTGTATAAAGGTAGGGCTGGTCAATGTGTTGTATATTGTAATAAGTAGGGCAGGTCATGTGTGTATATGTATAAAGGTTAGGCTGCCCATGTCTGTATATGTATAAAAGTAAGGCTGGCCATGTGTTGTATATGTATAAAGGAGGGCTGGCATGTGTTTTGTTTTTATGTTATAAAAGGTAGGGCTGCGCATGTGTTGTATATGTATAAAGGTAAGGCTGGTCATGTTGGTACAATGAAGGTAGAGGCTGTGTCATTCGTGTGTACAATAAAGGTAGGTGGTCCATTGTTGTTGGTATAGAATATAGGTAGGGCTGGTCATGTGTTGTATACTGAAAAGGTAGGGCTGGTCATGTGTTGTATTATGAATAGGTATGGGCTCGTCATGTGTTGTATATGTATAAAGGTAGGGTGTCAATGTGTGGCACAATAAAGGAGGGCTGGTCATGTGTTGTATATGTATAAAGGTGGCTGGTCATGTGTTGTAGTGTAAAAAGTAGGGCTGGTCATGTGTGGTACAAATAAAGGTAGGGCTGTTCATGTGTTGGATATGTATAAAGTGGCTTGGTCATGTGTGGTACATAAAGGTAGGGCTGGTCACGTGTGGTACAATAAAGGTAGGCTGGTCATGTGTGGTGCAATAAGTGGTAAGTCAGTTTTTCAGTGAAGGTATGTCTTAACAGTCAGGCATGTCATTTGTGGATAATATCAATAAGGTACAATTGGACATGGTGGTATATACAAATTGACTTGGTATTTCGAATACTGATATCTCAAATACCATATGCCTATGTGGAAGTGATGTAATTCTAAGTATTTTAATGCATATGCAAGTTAGGGTGCATACATTCTCGGATTGATTTCTATTAATATTCTAGTCTCATTCGATGATTTTCAATTTGATTGAAGTAGCATTACCAAAAATTATCCTATACTGCTAAGATTTTTTATGTTTCCATTGTATTTATTTCATCTGCAAATAAATTCAGGAACCAATATTAAGAGGTTCAATATAAAATAAAAATTTAACATGCATACCCAGGATTTTTACGTTAGGATGCATTTTTCAACTCGACTACGTTCAATTTTCACACAGTAAGATTTACTCAACCATTGACTAGGAATTTCAAGATTGCATTGGCCAGTCAGAAACCGTGTTTCAAAAACAATTTGTGCTATAATTTAGAAAACTGTATTAAAAATTTTAGGTTTATGGATTTTTTTGCTTGTTAGTAGCTGTCATTGTCACTGATTGTTGTGTTTTACATATATTCTTATAATAACTTCGAACTTTTAAGTAAAGCGCCTTAAGGGTAATTTTTTAAATTATATAGGGCGCTATCTATAAATGTGCATAATAATAATAATAATAGCTGTATTGAACCGAAATAGACCCGAAATAAATCAAACATCGAATTGAGCACAGTACATCGCGATTCAGCTGCATCACGATGTAATCGTTTCACCCCTATAGGAGATTCCCAAGTGGCAAAAAAATCAATTCATTGCCAAATGTGTTAATATGCCATAATTGACAAGGATAGTAGGTGGTGGTTTATCTTGAGTGACTCTATTTTCAATAAAAGTAAGCTTGCCGATCTGCATTATATTAATAAGGTATGTCATGTGTAATGTTAACTAAAGATAAATCTTATCAAAGTACAGCAATTAATTAATCAAATAAAAGTAAGTCTGAGAATGGTACATTGTAGATATAGAAATACTGTGGAATCATCATTTTTCGCGGGGGACCAATGTTCGTGGATTTCGTGGGTCACCCTTACCCACAAATTTACGTCCCCACGAAACATGCTTTATTTTCCTTGTAATCTTTCTAAATATTATGCTGTTCGCATTATTTATCATTACCCACGGAAATTATGTCCCGACGAACCAGCAAAAATTTTGGTACCTTCAAACATTGGCCCCGCGAATTAAAATGAGTCCACTGTAAACATAACTCTGTTGGTGTTTAGCATCACAACAAAGAGTTAATGATTGAAAATAGAGTAATGTAGAGGATGTGTAATGAGGAAAAATTACCCTGAATCATCATCATTTTACTGATTGCAAAAATTTTGTAAATCAAGTACGTGAACATATCCAATTTTACCAGAGTGTTATTATGAATTGATGTGAATGATAGAGATTTTCTCTCCCCCCCCCCCCCCCCCCAACAATAAAGTTAAATATGTTACAATATCATATAAATTGAATTTTTGGACATTGTTTGTTTTTTAGGTCCCAGAGAAAACAGCAGTGATACTCATAGAAGCAGGGTTTCAAAATGAATACAAAGGTCTAACCAAAGTCAAAGGAAAGGAACCAATGAAAACCCACTTCATCCTGCCGACGCCCACTGAAGCAGCCAATGACAATTGTGGTTGAAAAACCTGTATATTCCTATACCCACAACCACCCTCTCTTGAAAACTTGTGGAACCAAGATCCAAATTTCCCCGAGGTATCACGAGTAGGTCAACAAATATTCCCAAGGATATGAAGATTCCTGTTTCCATAATATAGCTGTCGTATTGTGGCATAAAGATCTTCTATTGGCCAAGAGAGCAGAAGGAGTATACCTTTGATATATATTTATCTTGCCAAAATTCATTCCAGGAATTTCTAAGAATGAAAGTAAAATTCTGATAGTCCTGAGGAGTTCAGACATTGTGATTGTACGTTCATTCAGAATTTTACTGTTGTTTAAATTGTGAGCCATTTCTAAACTGTGCATTGCCGTAATACAGGAATACATGGATTTATTGTAATCAAACACCTAGGGACCACAAATTTCCATATCAATTATTGCCATAATTCTTTATATCAAAATAGAATTCCAGAACTTGGCCTTAGCCGGTAAGAAATTTGACTGGGCTACAGTCCTGTGTTTACTATAACAGTCTCACTGTAGTTAGGACACTGGTCATGATTGTCTGTGATTCATGTATGCAAGGGATCTTTCAGAAAAAAAATGAAAGCAAAATTAATATGTATGCAATTTGTAGAAAGTGCAAAAGACTGACTTTCGGTGATCAATGCTGGATGGCAGTGGTTTGTTTTAAATGTTAACAGTTTATTTATGCATATTTAATGAAAGCTACTGCGGTCCCACAATGTAGATTTTAACTCGCCCTGGACAGTGTTGTATTTTACATGAAATGTGGAACATGAAGATATTTTTCCCTGCATGTGTTTTGTATTCCTTGTCCTATTGTATTAGTTGTTCTGATACAACCATAAACTGTGATACCATTACTTGTTACATAACCATTGTGCTTAAAATGCCAAGTTATTGTACATGCAACATGCACAATGTTTAGGAGAGAGTTGTCATTTTCTGTCATCATTTATGGTATAGATGTATAGGTGAACATGTTTGTATATTGAATGTTTGTGTAGACTCGGTCTCTGTATTGATCCGACCCTTATCTAGATTCTGCCTGACTTGTTCTAACATTGGTCTAAATTAACATTTGAAAAAAATATATGTTCTCATATCCAAAATTAGAAATACCTTAATTGAAATGACAGTTTGCATTGTTTGTTAATTCTTTCTTGTTTGATGCACATATTATTTATACTTGATAATATTCAAGTGATAAAGGGAAATAACTCTGTAAAAGTCATTCTACATACGAGATGTGTGCAATATTTGAGATGGCTGGGGCATATAGTGTTGCCCCTTCCCACCCATCTTACTTAGTTTTCTGATTTATTTTTGCTGTGTTAAAAATTAGACAGTGAGCTTATATATTTGGCATACCGGTATATCTTTACATTGATGACTTTTTGACAGATCAAGTTCAAATTTTTGCACGTCAACCGATTTATTTTCACCAGACGAGATATTTCCTACAAACTTTGAAAATTTTGAAAGTTAATTGTTTTCTGAATGTTTTTCTGATGCTCTTGCTAGATGGTATATAAATCATTAAAAAATGTGATTTTTCCAAAGAACAACAATAGTATGTATTAGTAAGTAAATAATTTGTATTTTGATTATTATAATGCCCACCTTGCATTTCCATGTTCTTTAAAAAAGTAATATAATTCTTTTCACAACTAATTCAAGAAAACAAATTAAAGCACCAATATGATATTCTATTTTCGTACCATTTGCACCCCATGTTATATTTCCACCCTTGGATTTCCAATATTTCAAACTTGAAAGTCATTCGGGACACTTGACATGTGTCTTACTGACAGCAGACACTGTTAATTCATATTTTTTTGATATTTGATATTTTTTTTTTCATGTTTTTTTTACTCTGTAAAAGGAATTTTTAGATTTTGAATCATTATATATTTGGTGGAGAATCTCATTTATTCAGTGTAATTATCTATTGTAGACCATCACTTTACCATGTAATTAGTGAGAATTAATCTCGATGATGCATATCAAGGCTTTGTTTGCAATGCATGTTTAATCAGTGGTATGAAGTAGTATTTTGAACTTTTAAAACTGAGGACAAAAATCTTCATGATGAATGTTTTGTTTCCAACGACTTTGTATTTTTATATCTATCTAGTCATCTATGGTGTGTTTTCTTGTTACTGTATCGGTATACAGTAATACATTAAATTATCAAAAAAAATATTGATGCTATGAGTTATCTGTAAACCAGGAGAAAGGAATATGTAATGGAGGTCCGAGTCCAATCGTCCATCCATGGTATTCTATACTGCTGTCGTCCATCTGTCCCTATCACTTTTGTCTTTGCAACTCCTCCTAAACCTGGGGGGTGGGGGTGGGGGGTTTGATGAGACTAGGTACAAAGAAAGATGTGCATATTTATAACTCCTATAAAAAAAAACCATTGGACCGCATTCCACTTGTAATATGCACATCATTGTCTTGGCAACTTCTAAACCAGTCTTGATCCCCCACTTTAGTAGGGACACACTTTTCTGAAACTATTGATCTGATTTTTTACAAGAACTGACAAGTACTGGGCCAAAAAAAAAATAAGATTGGTCTCAGGACCCCGCCGCATTTAAGTTTACGCCTGCCGCCATTATCTTTTTTTTTTCGGTAAAAATAGGGTCTAAAGTATTCCGGAAAATTTCTGCGTTGTCCTTGCCGTTTTAAATTTTTAGAAAATCCGGATCTGTATCAATTAAAGCGTTTGTGAACAATGCTGATAAGTGCTAAGATTCTGCTAAAAATAGACATGGATTACTAGTATATTAGAAACAAACTGTTCAGTGTTGTGTCTTGTACAATGAATTAGACTATCATTTTATGGCACTTCTGTCGTGTCAGATAACATGTGGCTGTAATGTTTTGATGCCTTGGGAGTATAACTGGCAACTACAGTGACAAAATATCCGGGGGAAAATTTTGAATCATTCAAGACGGTCACGTTGGTTCCAGATGGATATTCCCCTCGAAATACCAACAGTCGAGATACACCAGTTGAGGCCATCAATTGGAAAATTCAAACGGATTCCTTTGATGGGTTATGCTTTCTGTAGCATTTAATGAAAATTGAAATTTATTTGGAAGGTATGTCAACCGGGCTTCAACGATTAAACTTAAATTGTCCACTTGGACCAAGCTGCTACCAAATGTACTTGTCTGTATCATTGTATGTAATCTTTTTACTTGTCCGATCTGAACACAAAAAAAAACGAAGTTTATTGTTAACTTTATTTTGGGAAGACTGAAATAGTTATAGGGGGAGGGGGGGGGGGGGGGGGGGGGGGGGGGGGGGGGGGCGGGGGGGGGGGGGGGGGGGGGGGGGAGGGGGGGGGAGGGGGAATATTATTAGCCGAAAAAGAACATTGATTGTAAAGGCCAAAATTTTATCTGGTCTTGTAATTAACTTAGTGTATAATAGTTTTTTCATAAGTATGAAGACCAGTTTATATTCATGTTTTGGTGGCTTATAGTTAAGTAGCTTCTTCTTGAAAAAGTGCTGCCAGTTTATGAGATAATAAGTACAAGCTTAAAAAGTGACTTGTCTGAATCGGATAAGTGCATTTAGAGATGACTTGGTCTGATCACAAATTGAACTGGACACGGACAATCGGACAAGTGTTTTAATGTTGAGCCCTGTAGTCAAATTCAATCTTGAACGTGTTGAAAATCCAGATGAGAAATCGAATGTAACCGAACACGAATCGAGTTCAACATCGACAATATACCCTTCTCCCTGAGTGCCAAAAACTTTACTAAAACGTCAGAAAGTTGTTTCTTCATGTGTTGTGTTTGCCAGCCATGGTATTATGCTACTTAATATAAATAATTATACCGGGCGCGCGGCGCGGCGCGGGAGGGGGGGGGCTACCAATTTTTATGCACAGGAACATGTGCTGCTGAACAGAATTACTGATTTGTATTTTTAAAATATTTATTGCGGGTGTGATAAAGGATCTTAATAAAGCTTGCAGATTCTATCAATGCCCCACGCATTAATTTTTGAGGGACAAGGTTTTTGTTTAGAAAGAACCTGTCCTGTACTACTTTGTGTAATCTGAAAGATACAAATAGGGGAAGGAACATCGTGTTAAACGTAACGATTAGAAATTTTATTCACTTTTACATCTTCAAACAAAAAAAAAAAAAAAAAAAAAAAAACCGCCTGCCTTCATTTAATTTTCAAAAAAATGGCCTGATAACCAAATTTTTTTTTTTTTGCTTGGCCTAAGCAAGACATCATATGTAGTTGTACCATATTACCAGGAAATTTTTTTGATCCCTAAATTTGTTGTGGGAGTTAATTGAACTTAGAAAAATCCTCATAATACATCATAATAACCTTACCAGCACACTCTTTGAAACTATTAATCTTGATTTTCAGGAAAAACTTGATATGTAGCAAGGTTATCACAAGTTGTGCTTATTACCAGGAAAATTTGAATCCCCTAATTTTTGTGCGGAGTTATGCCCCTTTGAACTTTAGACACTCATAACCTCATCAGCACTTCTGATTTCGATTTTTACAAAAGAATCTGGCCGCACAAGGCGGGGGCATTCCCCCGCTCTGAGACACAGGATTTTCTAAAATTTCAAAATTGACAAAAAATTCGATTCTATTATGAAAAATGAGTAGTTTGGTGATCTCAACTACACCAAATTAGATTCTTATATCTAAATTAATTGAGGTTTGATTAATAATGAGTGTTAAACATGCTCATACGCAGTTTTTGGATGAAAAATAGGTGTAAAATTAGCCATTAAAACATTGTTGAGTGCTTGAAAGAGTGGGTCAAGTCTCCCATTCTAAAGAAAGGTTTAAATTGATAGTTGTAAACCTCTGTATATTCCTATTTCATGTTTTAAAAAATGGAGACTGGACCCATTATATACAAAAAAACACACTTTTTAAAGAAAAACTTTAGGCATTTACTTTCCTTTTATGAAGTCAAATTTAAACCTCTGGAATACTATAAATCACGTTAGCGAAAGTGGTTAGCGTGTATGTTTTTTGTGTTGTACTGACTGAGGAGTGTGTTCGAATCCTGCCGAAAATCCTTTTTAGGATTTTATCTTATTTAACAATAAATAACATTTCATAATTTTTTTTTCAATTATAAAGGCGGCGGTTCAATGATTTTGTAGAATTTTTTTTCAGCAGATATACATGCCAAGACTGCAAGTCGAAAATAGGGCTAGAAATAAACCCAAAACAAGAATGCCAGTCCCCAATCGTGTGATTGTGATGTTTGTGTAAAAAGCAGTTAAAGGGCAAAACAAAACGCAAGTTAAGACACGGATTGCAGTAGAAAAATGCGCAAATAAATGTGATAACTGTGAATATCAGAATTATACAGGTGCGTTCGAAAGAAAATCATTAGTAGAGCTTTTATTCATTTTCGGGAAGTAGCGAGACATGTGCAGGTTGCAGGTCTGTTGTCACCAAAAATCTACCATTCCTCCATTCAAAGTGAATAAAAATTTATATTTCAATATCACGAAGATTGAATGACCAAATTACCTCATATATATACCTACGAATTACTTTGTCATCAAACACACGCTCTTGGTCAGGATATTAACTTTAGTGACTGACTGTATCACATACAACTGGTATCTTTCGTTAATTTAGTTTCGTTCCTTTTTAAAAGTCCAGTATAGCAAGCGGAGGATTGGTATTACCTTGTGCGCCCTGTTATCTTGTTGTGTAGCAAGAAAATCTTATGAAGTGTGCATATCACCAGGAAATTGTCGATCCCCTAATTATTGTAGGAGTTATGCTCCTTTGACTTTTAGAATTTTGCCAAAACTCCTCATGATAACTTGTCGTGCAACTACTCAACTTACCAAGCACAGGAAGGAGTGGGGAGACATGTTTTGCTGCCTCCAAAAAACAAAACTATAATTCAATGAAACTTGTGTGCCAAAGAAAGATAACAATTATGGAGATGTGCAAATCACCAAGGGGAAAGCTGTCCAAATTTCTTGAGATTTTTTGGCGGACATACTTTTTGTTCTGTTCCAAAATACTTTCCTTTGCCAACTCCTCCTAAACCTTTGAAGTATTTTAATGAAACTTGCGTTCAAAGAAAGATCACAATGTGCATATTACAAGGGAATGCTGTCCAAATGTTTTAAAAAGGCAGTATGTAGCCCTTGAACTTTAGCTTAAGTCATATGCAAATACCTTGGTTCTTTGCAAACTCCTCCAAAACCCTTGGGTGGGGGGGGGGCGGGGGGGGGGGGGGGTTAATGAAACTTGGTTACTAAAAAAGATCCACAATGTGGAGATGTGCATATATACAGTGCGGAGAATTTAATGAAACTGGTTACAAAGAAAGATCACCAATGTGTAGAGTGCATATCATGAGGGGAAAATGTGTCAATTTTTTTATTTGTTATTGCAAAAGTCCATTGATTTTTTTTCTGTTACACATTTAAATCCTGAAGTGCCAAATATATGCGGGCCATTTCATGTACCAGTGTGCATGGTGCCCTATTTTTCAATTTCTTTCTTCAAGTCACCAGTTACCTTGTCAATTTTGTCATTGTTCTCCGTCCATGGGAAAGGATAAACGTCATCAGCTTTACCTTTGAAAAAACAAATAAGCCTTGGAGCATACAGTTCAGGTCGGTATCCTGCCTACGTTTTTCTACAAAGGATATGCTGACTTTGAACCTCCGCGGCCTTCAAAAAACGATAGACATCTTCCTCTCACATGATGATTAATTGTGCATGTACCAAGTTGAAAAGATCCTGAAGCCTTAGAGGTTGGCCTGTATCAGACATGGGGTCAATTACATTCAATAGTAATCGATTATAATTACAGATTACATTGAAAATTCATGATTAAACAATTACAATTAAATTACAAGCTATTTTGAAATCGTAATTGATTACAATTTACAATTACTTTGAAATGTAATCAATATACAATTACAGATTTACTTTTATTTATATAACTTGTCGTGAGCAAAGCTTTATAATTTTATACTGCCAAGCGGTACTATAATTGAAAAACATAACAACTTAAAACATTGTTATCATTATTCATAATCTCAAAGCACAATCTACAATGTTACTATGTGTATATTGCATTTAACATTCTGAAGAAATTAATGGACAAAGAGTTAATTTTGTAAATGTACCGACGTGAGGTGAATCTTTCGAGTTCCAGCTTGATATGTTCATGTTTTGATGAGTTATAAATTATTGAATTGCACACTATTCGGAAATGAAATGCATCAAAACAATAATTTGCCACTTTAATTCTTATAACACAACTTATTGGAAATTAATGAATCCAATAATGATAAATAGCTTACATTGATACCTAATACCCAAAAGAGGAAGGGGTGCTAGACGTGCATGTCAGCTACTGGTAGAGGATACCACCATTATACAAACACTATGACACAGAAACCCTAACATTCAGCTCTGGGGATACTTCCCTTGTATTAGCTCTCTTGATCAGGATAGAATTGACATTGACCATAGGATAAGCTTCCATCCCTTGAAGAAACAGCTTTATTGGGTCTATAACATAATTATCCAGTAGCATCAAGGTGGTATGTTTTGATTATGAAGAGATAAAACCAAGGAATGTGGTAAATTTTACAACTCTTTCAACAAATAATTCAGAAATAGGGAGATTGAGATATATGTTTGGCTATAGATATTATTCACACTTCCTATTTGTGCGTCCCTCAGAAGCAATAACCATAGAACTGTTTAATAACAAGAGAACATTGTTTGTTCTTAACTATATCCCTTTGGCTCATCATTAAACAACTTAACATCACCTTCTCTATAACCATTTTTTGTTATGATTGTTCCTACCATTTTTATGTCCTATTGTTTAACAATAGACATCTGGTTTTTGTTTTAACTAAAACCCAAAGAGGAGAACTGAAACTCACAGGACAAAATTCTTTTCGCTTTAGTTTCACAATGTACGTAGTGTCACTCACCTTCAATAATTGACTATTTTGTAAAAAAAAAAAGAAGATAAAAATAAATACAGATGAAATAAAAGGAATTAAAATGCACACCTGCTTTTAATGATAATATAAGGAAATAAAACTCTAATAATAAAAATCTTTTTGAGGAAAATTGTTGATAATAATAAATGTCAGTGAAAAATATATAAAATGAATAGTAATCAAAAAAGTAATCTAAATGTAATCATGATTACAGCGGTAAAATTAATGTAATCGATATTACAAATTAAATTACATGTTAATCTAAAATATACACGATAACAGATTACATTCGCAATTACTTGAAAAAAATGTAATCCAATTACAGCTGATTACGATTACCCCATCTCTGGCCTGTATCCTGCCTACAAGGCCCTGACAAACTACGCCATAATACCATGATACGCCCCGGGGGTATAAAAAGTTGTAATGGACTCGACATTCTCATGAAATTGCCTTGTCCACTACGGATCTCCATTTCATATCCTGGATGACTCCATATCATGTCCCAAACTGATTACACATGTATGTAACATTTCAAAGAGCAGCATCATCAATCACAGACGATATGTAATTTTTTGTAGAAAGGAATTATAAACATGCAGGAAAGATGTCTGTCAGATGGACAATGAATAGGGTCAACTTCCATGATCAATTTTCTTGGGGGAAAAATCCCATCCATAAAAAAGAATTTTGTTCATTCATTGAGCATCACACGAGAAATAATTACTGGTGAGGTAATCTGAGATTTTACCTTCATCTTGTTGCAAAGACAGCTTTTGAAACACTGAACTTGTAATTTTACAACCTGAAAATGTATTGAACACAAAATGTTCAGTGTATTGAGGAGGTTTGATATCTCTCTCATCAAAATCAGACAAGATTATACAAATATTGGCAAATCATATGTGGAGCAGAGACGTTTAACATGTTATAGATCTACGTGTCTCTGTGTGCAGTATTCAAATTTAGAATCATTTGCAATTTTTTTTAATTCAAACTTAACAATATTTAAACATATATTACAAGATTTATACACATCATGAATATATATAGAATATAGTAAGCTTCTGTTTCAGATATACATGTCAGAAAAAATTCATACATAAATTCACATACATATTCCATTTTTAAAAAAAATAAATAATGTACATGCCCCTACATATATTTTTCATTAATCAAAGAGATTAATTTACATGAAAGCTATATAAAAACAGTGTTTGGACGTATTAAAAATCTTCACTAGTCTAAGTAAATGGTTCCCTACTTATCTCACTATGTAAGATAAACAAGGAGTGGAGAAGGTGATTAAAACATCATTCATCTAAAATCTTGTGTATCACATTATCAGTGATTTTTCTACTTTTTTCCTGATCTTTCCATTTTTATCAAATTGGGAAAAATCAATTTTTCATGATATGTAAGGTATATTAAATTAGTAATTTTAGAATCATTCACTCAATTAATTTGCATGAAAACAACCATGTCCCAGATCTCGATTTTTTTTAAATTTGT
Organism: Ostrea lurida; assembly: GCA_903981925.1. NCBI lineage: Eukaryota > Metazoa > Mollusca > Bivalvia > Ostreida > Ostreidae > Ostrea > Ostrea lurida. Next base: position 18,590 of record CAJDSM010000133.1, read on the forward strand.
CAGTTATTTTTATCTAAATTCCATATAATAGGTCTTTTATTCAAGTGACAAATGCACATTAAAATATGTCATATATATGAAAAATTCAATTGGGGAAAATATTAACAATATCTGAAAGGAGAAAGGACCTGTCTTGGGTGTAGAAAAATCACTGATTATGAACTTCACATCATTGTTCATTTCATGATGCTGGACATGCATACAATTGATGACACTCTTGGAGTTGTGTATACATCAAGAAATGATCACACACCACCATTCACAGTGTTTCTTTTGAGTTGGAGCAAAGTCCTGGTTCATTTAAACCACTAATTTGTTTATACATTGTACATGGACTCTTGTATCTGCTCCTGCTGTTTACTTTGAGCATGCATCTTAAACCATTATTATAATTAGCTCCAATAATCACTCATCTTTTGGTTTCATGAATTTCCTTTTGGAGGCCTTCTTTTTTTTACTCTTTATAGGCGTTTCCTCTTCAGCGCTAATACTAGGAATTTCTTTATTAAACGACGCATCAACCTCTGCACGCTTCCTCTTTTTGGTGAACTTTTTGGCAATTGTCTCAGATAAAGACTTATACCTTGAAAAATAAATGTACAATGATAAAGCAATTATGTTTGTCAAAAGGTGAAATACTAGTGAGGTTTAAATTCTGCTTATTTCATCCTCAACCTGAATTTGCAAATTCATAACTGATAGAATTTAACTTTATTCATTATTGTTAAGTAGCAATAAATTGTTATGGGAGAATTCAAAGCAGAACAAATTTTTTTCAGTGTATTTTGGTGATTTTTTTGGTACAAAATACTATATAAACGTTGTAACCCCCCTCCATAGTTCAGTTAGAATGAAGATGTTTCACACTGTCTTTATCTATCATGCCTATAAATGCTTTACCTCTGAGCCCCCCCCCCCTCCCCCTCTGTAGTTCAGTTTGGATTACTGGTTTTATTTAGCTTTACCTCTGAGCCATTTCCTGGTCGTTGACCGAGTTTTGCTCCTCTCTAGCAGCAGACTCCTCCAGTTCTTTCTCTGTACTGTACATTCTCATCAACCTCTGAAAACAGACACAAACAGATCTCAGGAACACACTAACAGCAACATAATATATGATCAGTTTTTGAAAACATTAATTTTTCTGCTTCAATGAAATTTTGTCCAGTTAGAAAGTATTACATTAGACAATTTTTTTTTTGTGTGACAATTATATCAAGTAGTGTTATTAGATAAAAAGAAACAGCCATTTAAAGTTTGAGAGCAGGAGGCCCGTTGACAATGGACCAAGACAGATATCCCGACCCTTAGGGCGAGACAGCCTGAGCCCCTAGCAACTGAGTCATCTTACCCAAGATATGTGTATCAGGGCTGATGCACTACTAGGTATAAAATGTCAACTCTTTGGGCCAATCCCAGGTCTGAAATCAATATTACAGTGTGATATTCTATATCTACTCACTTCTGATTTCATCTCTGCACTCTTCACTTTCTGTACTCACCATAATGATGAGTAATAAGACAAGTCATCCTTTGATTTTAACCTATTTTATTGCATGTGTGTGTATGTATATATATTACCCAATGATTGCTTACTAGATCATACACAAACCCTATGGAGGGATCTTGACCTTTTGACCACAAACCGAAGTAATTTTTTTGTAATAGTTTGACTTTTCATTTGACATTTATTGCTAATTCTCTAATCAATAAAAGTATCTGAGATATAACCAAGAAACCATCTATTACCATATGTGACTCCAGTGAACTTTTGAACTACAAACCAACATGGGTCATCCTTAAGACATCAAAATTTTTCATGTGATGTTTTACTATTACATTTGCTATACTTTCTAACAACTATGTGACAGTGACCTTGGACCCGTGACTGAGTGACCTTGGACCCGTGACCGAGTGACCTTGGACCCTTTGATCTAGAGTTCATCCTCCAGTCACAGGGTTTCTTAATGTGAAGTTTCATTTCTAAAGCTGAAGTGGACTTTGAGATTTTATCTAGTAACCAGAGTGTTACACACAGAGTTTTGACAAAACCTGAGCGAACTAGTGTATATAGTATATAGGAGGATACTAGTTCGCTCAGATTGTGTCAAAACCCTGTGGTTACAGACAGACAGACTTCAAATTAATATTACTTGCTGGGGACAAAGGTAATATTCAGTCAGAGTGTATAGACTCCATTGTGCAAACTTGAACTACAGCATGATGTACAAACCTCAACTTCTGGGTTGCAGCCATTATAAGAAAATCTCCCATACTGCAATTCTTCAACACGGGCAATGCTTGTTTCAATAATGTATTTACTTCTGAAATTTAAAAGAATTACTCTGATTAGTTTCATAGATTGATCTAGATACACGTTTTGTTTGTAGGTGAATAGTTTTCATACATCAGGTTATAAGGTAAATGGTGGAGAAGTCCAAAAGGACGAGGCTTGTCGAACAGCTTTGAGCACAAAATACAATACTAAGGATTGCACTGATACTTTATCATAAATGTCATGTATAAATAGAAAGTAGGAATGCCATGAAGTGTATGCTCAGCAGTAAAGAGAACAATTCAGAATTATTCTTAATATGGTGGCTGTTTATCTTACTGGACTGATGCAGAAAACTGAAGCATGCATCTACACATGGTACCTTACAGGTAAATTCATTGTCATTGGATGCAGGGAGGGAACTATCCCAAAACAAGGCATCGTCGGATACCCACGGGTGATCTTGTCTTCTAGAAGACGAGATCACCCGTGGGTATCTGACGATGAAAACAAGGATTCTCTACACAAACGGGTTTTTAATAAGTTTTCCAAATGGACCAGAAACTTACTCCTTTTGTTTTGTCTCAGGTAAGTCTAGAACCCAGTGTTCATCATCAATCACTTTCTGTTTTTCTTCTTCACTGTTTTCTTTAACAATCTGCAGAGCACTTCTTTGCATAAACTGAAATAATAGATCATTAACAGCTGTAATTATTAAAGTTAATAGATCATTAGCAGCTGTAATTATTAAAGTTAATTTGAGGATCTATAATGTTGTTGCATGTTAATAACGAACAACACTCTCACTGCAAAATACACCTCCAATACATATCTAAAATGCAGTAGCAATAAAACTTAAAAAAATAAAACAAAACCATTCTCTGGTCAAAAATGGCTTTGATGGTGTTCTTCTAGTACTTTGTCTTCGTATATTGATGGGTATCAATAAAATTTTAGTTCTAAGAAGTCGTATTGAAGATTTCACAATAAAAATACCTGTTTCCACTATTCTGACCAACCCTAAATTAACTTAAACTGACCTATCTGGGACTCAATACCCCCGCGGGCACGGTACAATAATGAAAACAACAGATTTTCTCAGATTAACAGAAGTTGTCTAATCAATGGTAATATAGCATATAATTCTTTAGGATGAGTTGTGGACGATGCACTAATGCATACATTGGTGAAAAATGCCTAAGTCCAAACGTTCATATCTTGTACAAATTGTCCAAAACAAAATTCCTGACAATAATGCACATCTCCATTATATATTCTAACACTCCACAAAAGTTCATAAAATCTTGCAAGTCGTTTAGAGAGGAGTTGCGGACAACGCACTGATGTATAGGTATTTTGGGAAAATGCCCAAGTCCAAACGTTCATATCTTGTACAAAATTGTCCAAAACAAAATTCCGACAATATGCACATCTCCATTATGTATTCTAACACTCCACAAAGTTTCATAAAATTCCTGCTAGTCGTTTAGGAGGAGTTGCGGACAACAACTATTTCGACAGACAGACAGACCGGTGAACACCTATATACCCCTCCAACTTCGTTTGCGGGGGGTATAATGATTTACCCTAATTCTTAAAATATATTGTTCAAAAGATCTCCAAAGAATTATTTTTGGATTTGACACTTGTAATTACTCCATAAATCCAAGGATATTTAAAAGTTGTATCAGCGTTATAAGCACTCTGTTTATCATTCTGATAATGTGCCGACAGATGAACAGACAAATGAACAGGAAGGGAGGAAATGCAACAGACCAGACCAGGATTCGAACCCGGGCTTCCTGAATCACTAGTCAGGTGCTCTACAAACTGAGCTATCTGGCCACCGGAGATTGAACCCGGCTGACCACTACACTCCTCCCTCCTTAAAGTGTCTTCATCCTCGAAGACACACAACCCAAGTTCTTATTGCCCCTGGCAGGACTTTCACAATTCCAGGGGCACCAAATGTAACAGGAATTTAAGGGAAAATGTAACGGACAAGACCAGGATTCGAACCCAGGTCCCCTGAATCTCTAGTCAGGTGCTCTACCAATTGAGCTATCTGGCCACTGGAGATCAAATCTGGCTGACCGCTATACAGACATAAACACTAAACCATACCATAATACATCAGTTCTATGATCAGATAGTTAAATATGTGATTGTGAATTAAATTTGATATCCTAGTCTTATCAGCATTGTTTCTGTCTGGTCTTATTAATCATTGGAGAAGAGTACCAAGTTTGTACTTGTCTAGCCAACAAGGTGCCGACCGATGGATAGACATGCACACAGAGACACACATCTATTTGTATCATACATGTATGTATCCTTTGCTTTTCTTACAATACATAAATCTGTAAATCAATATACAAAATACAGTTGAACCTTGGTATCTCGAAGACCATGGATATGTTGAATTGATTTGGAAGTCCCAACCACCGATTCTTTCAGACAGTATTTGTCCTCGACATCTTCAATATTTTTTTCATTCCCATCGAGTTCGAGATAACGAGGTTTGACTGTAGGTTATTTTCCAATCATGAGTCCCAAGACACAACATATATAGACCCCTCCCTCTTCCTCATTATCTTTAGATACCCATGTGTACTATACAGTTATTACACGGGGTGTAACTTGCCACACTGTTATTGTAACTGTAAGTGTAATGTACAGCTTAGCTTTACAGTGTGTAACCACAGGGGCTCGTCACAAACTTTTGTCTTATGAAAATTTGACACCGTCTTTAGAATAGAGAGGGTTAATTCGTGACGAGCCCCTGTGGTGTAACTTGCCATACAATGTATGATGCAGCAACAGTTTAACTGTTTGTTAAATTTCATTATATATGGCGTACCAGCTGAACGTGAAATAATTACCTTCATTTGCAAAACATTCTTAGATAGGCTAGATTTGCCAACATTCGTCATTTTGCCAGAGTGATGGTCACTGCACTGCTATCCACGTGCTTTGAGTACCGATGACTTCCGATATACCCTAGTATCGGAATGCCTCATGAATGATGTCGCTATTTAACAAAATGTGCCTGTTATGGAGTTATTCTATTAAAATGCAGTTAGCTATCCTCGGGAAAAAAAATTCGTAAAGCCTTTGTATATGAAATATATTATTTCATTTGATTTTAGTAGGATATAAGCAATTCCAAACGTTTGTTAAGCAAATTTTATTGCTGTTGTTTTCAAGTTATTTTGCACTTTTCCGGGTAATTAGCAGCAACATCTGGAAAACGTGGGAAAGAGCGTGGAACAAAACTAGAAAAGATGGAATTTGAAGGATAAAAAGAGTAGTATTTCTTCTGAGACCCTGCATATCGATCGAGGTAATAATGAGCTTTGTTCACAAGGTATCTATTCTATGAATTCCTGCTCCATTGATTCGTGGTTTATGGTACAGTCTGTAGCCATACTCAAGCTTTGGTTTGGTTTACTGTTTGTTTATTGTTATAAAAGTTTCCTCCACTTCTTGGAGAACCATTTTTGTAGTAAAAACGTATGTCTGCATGTAGTGAGATAAAAAAGGTCCATGGTATAAAAATAGCCAATAGCACATGTTGGAGATCCTACAGTACTATAGACAGGCCTCAAACTCAAGTAGATTTTCATTTCAGATGGCCAGCTGGCCACCAATGAAAAAATCTGGTCAGAGACATATATATGTCTCTGATCTGGTGGCCAAATCAGAATTTTGGTCGCCAGGTCTAAAATTTTAGTGGCCAATAAATCATTGTAAAAAGTAGGGTGAATAAAAAAAATTAAGATGAGATAACTAATATTTATTTGTGATGTAACAATAATAACATGATTTTAGTCATGCATTCATCATCAGTTTGAAGATCCACCTCTGGTCACAGATCATTATTGAAATTTAGGATTCTCCTTTCCGACATGAAATAATTGGTTTTCATTTCGAATTGTATACGTGATGTTAGCGCATGGCGGATACCAATGGCAGAAATAATTGATAAGTGGAAGGCAATGGTTGGCTGCGTTTATATTTCGGTCCATTTGAAGCTTTTGAAGCAATAGAATATAAGATAATTAAGTTCTGCATGCTGATGTTGATTAGGCACTGTAATTTCCCCCCAAATAGTCCGTTCCAAATCAGTTAGGGAGTGACACAGTTGTTGCATACATATTGTATCTATAATGGGATATACATATCACCCATACTGCACATCTTGCATGGCGTACTGATAGAAAATTCAGAGGCCTGTGCTTCAACAAAGTACTGACATCTTTTAATTCGCGCAGTTTCATTTTAACACTTGACATAACTGCAAGCAAACGTTATCATCAAGCACAAAAGTGATCTAGCTTTGCATAATTACGCACCAGAACTGGACAAAGATCCGTTTTTCATGGTTGCTAAACTTTAAAAAATGCGTTGGCCAGCTGGCGACAGAAAAAGTGATGCTAAGCTTTAACATTGCATAAATAGTACCAGAAACTGGACAAAGTTTGTTTTTCGTGTTGCTACCAACTTTAAAAAAAAATGCGTTGGCGCAGCTTGGCGACAGCAGTGATCTAGCTTTAACATTGCATAAATATGAACCCAGAAACTGGACAAAGTTTTGTTTTTCGTGGTTGCTAACAACTTTAAAAAAATGCGTTGGCCAGCTTGGCGACAGCAAAAGTGATCTAGCTTTAGACATGGCTAATAATATGTACCGCAGAACTCGGCACAAGTTTGTTTTTTTCGTGGTTGCTAAAAACTTATAAAAAATGCGTTGGCCAGCTTGGCGACCAAGAAAGTGATCTAGCTTTAACAATTGCAATAATTGTACCAGAACTGGACAAAGTTTGTTTTTCCGTGGTTGTAAACTTTAAAAAGTGTTGGCCAACCCTTGGCGACAGCAAAGTGATCTAGCTTTAACCAATTGCATAAATATGAAAGCTGGACAAGTTTGTTTTCGTGTTGAAAACTTTAAAAAAATGCGTTGGCCAGCTTGGCGACAGCAAAGTGATCTAGCTTTAACATTGCATAAAATATGACGCCAGAACTGACAAAGTTTGTTTCCGGCTCTGCTAAACTCTAAAATGTGCGTATTGGCAGCTTGCGACAGCAAAAGTGAATCTAGCTTAACATTGCATAAATTGAACTCAGAACTGCGACCAAGTTTTTATTATTCGGTTGCTAAACTTTAAAAAATGGTTGGCCAGCTTGGCGGACAGCAAAGTGATCATACACCATTTAAATTGCATAAATAATGTACCAAACTTGGACCAAAGTTTGTTTTTTCGTGGCTTGCTAAACTTTAAAAATGACTGTTGCCAGCTATGGCGACAGCAAGTGATCTAGCTTTAAACATTGCATAAAATAGAACCAGAAATGGACAGTTTCGTCTTTTCGTGGCTTGCAACTTTAACCAATCGTTTGGCCGCTTGGCGACAGCAAAAGTGATCTAAGCTTAAAATTGCATAAATATGTACCGAAGCTGGACGTGGATTTTCTGGGTTGCAACCTTCCTAAATGAGCTTGCCGCTCGGCGACAGCAAAAAGTGACATCTAGCTTTACATTGCATAAATATGTACCCACCAACGTACCGCCAAAGTTGTTTTTCGGTGTTGCTAACCTTTAAAAAAAATGTGTTGGCCAGCTTGGCGACAGCAAAAAGTGGATCTAGCCTTAACATGACATCAATAATGAACCAGAACAGAGGACAAAGTTTTGTTTTCGTGTTGCTAAACTTTAAAAAATGCGTTGGCCAGCTTGGCGGCAGCAAAAAGTGATCTAGCTTTAACATTGCATAAATATGAACCAGAACTGGACAAAGTTTGTTTTTCGTGGTTGGCTAAACTTTAAAAAAATGCGTTGGCCAAGCCTTATATTAGGCGGACAGCAAAAATGATCTAGCTTTAACATTGCTAAATATGTTACCAGCCCTCCAGAGAACAAGTTTGTTATTTCGTGGAGTTTTGCGTTGGCCAGCTTGGCGACAGCCAAGTATACTGACTTTACTTGTTTGTAACCAGAACTGGACAAAGTTTGTTTTTTTCGTGGTTCTAAAACTTTAAAAAATGGTGTTGGCCAGCCCTTGGGCGACAGCAAAAGTGATCTAGCTTTAAAACATTGCAATAATATGAAACCAGATCTGGAAACAAAAGTTCGTTTTTCGTGGTTGCTGAACTAACAAATTGTGTTGGCCAGCATCAGGGATTTTTTAAGGTCTTAATATCGGGGGCCAGGGCCTTTTCAATTGGGAAAAATTAGCGACATTTGCTTTAAATTGGGAAAAATGTTTAATACAGAGAAGTAGAGAGAAAGAACAAAACCAGCACATTAATGTATAATTGGACTCTCAATCTGGTTGAAGCTTACATTATTTAGATAAACTGAGCCCCAAAAAATTCATTTGCTTCTCAATTTGTTGCAAAATTTGAAATTTTTGGATTTGTGAAGGAGATTTATGATTTATAGTAATGCACCTCATTTTGATTTATTGTCATGTTTTTGGGAATTCTAAAGCTAAAATTGGGAAAAATACCTGCTTTTTAGCATTGGGAATGGGGCCTTATTTCGGCCCCTGACAGACCCTAAAAAATCCCTGCAGCTTGGCGACTGCTTATAATTTTAGGTCGCCGAATACGTAATTAGGTCGCAGTTGACAAAATTGAACCCTGATAAAAATTGATTACTCTAACTGATTAATTAGAAAGGAGAAAACAAAAAATAGCAACCCAAATAACTGATAAAATAATGAATTAAGATAAAGTTCGTGACTAAAAAGGGTGTTGGGTGTTTTAATATTGAGTATTTACAGGATGGACCTAATCCGACCTATATACAGGGGGACAGTGACTATTCACTTTTAAAATAAAATACTTCTCTTAGTCTTTAGCAGGTTGGGAACACTTTCCCTGTAGCGAGATATTCTAGCTAAAGCGCGATTTTTCCTCTCTAGCGAGAAAAATGTATCCCGTTCAACCGAGAAACACAAAGAGGAATTTATAAATTTGTACTTCACGTGAAAAAGTGTCAAATATTTCTGCTGCAAATTTGTAGTACTCACAATTTGTATTGGGTTTCAGCGTCCTGCTCACTTACACAGCAATGTTGATAATGAATTTCTCGTCTAAGTTATTAATAATATCAAGGTAATTCCCGTTATGCGTACCGATTGTCACACTTATTAAGCAATGCATGGGATTTGCCATTTTCAAGGAAAGCAGCAAAACGCGTATATATGGTACTGTTTATTCTATTGCTAGAGAGGGATAATCATGTTTTAGATCTTGGTTTACTGGTTTCACATAGCATTCTTACGATGTGTTTTAGTACTTCAAGTTTTAATCAGATTGTATATTATAAAGATTTTTATATATATAGTGCCAATCTTTTCACTTAAGAAGGTTGATTTATTTCAGGGTTATGAAGTTTGTAAAAAAATGCAGCATATACAGATAGAAATTTTTGAGGTAAGCGTTGAAGACCTGTAGCTGGGGCCTTTTCATTATGATATTTGTTACTAGTTATGACATGCTAGTCTTTGGTCTGAAGTGCAGTTTGTCTATTACTAGTCAAATTTAAATGCAAAAATTATTCAATGTAGGTAATAACAAGAATTCAGTACTGAAAGTTATTTTTATGCTAAAACCATATGCAGATTATATGATATTTTGAATTGTACAACATCTGGAATAGACAAGTTGCACTATAGTAGATGCAATATTTTTTCATGAACTGTAATAAAAAAAAATTTAAATGTCACCACGGCAGTGTAAAATTTTTCATTATGTCCATATTTAAGGGATGGTGTCATTAATTTCTGTAGAACTGTTTCCTTTTAGTGTATAGCATTAGATGATAGATGTAATGTGTTGATTTCAGGTTAGGAGTCCAAGCCTGTTTTACGGCCGGGAAGTGATTGACAGGGCAGACTCCTCCTCTGAGAGAATATTATTCCATGAACTGCAGCAAAACTTAAATGAGCAGTTTAACAATGCACAGAGTTTTGGTCTGTCTCATCAGCCATCAAAGGTAACTACAGTATAAATCAACAATCTAGAAGAGAGAGAGAGAGAGAGAAAGAGAGAGAGAGAGAGAGAGAGAGAGAGAGAGAGAGAGAGAGAGAGAGAGAGAGAGATTAGTTTAAACACTCATGTATGCTTATGTAAAGTTAAGTAGAGACAGAGAGGAGAGAGAGATTAGTTTAAACACATGCTTATGTAAAGTTAAGTTTGAGAAGAAAAAGTTGCAAATAATCTAAACCATTTCTTTTATTGTACATGTTAGAATGAGGTTTGCATTGGGAAATCCAGAGACCAGCAGTGGCATAGAGTGAGGGTGGAGGAGGTGTACAAAAGACAGAAAGGTCACGAGGCCAAGTAAGTACAGAAAGGTCACAAGGCCAAAGTTAAGTACAAAAATGTCATGAGGCCAAGTAAATACAGAAAGGCCATGAGGCCAAGTAAATACAGAAAGGCCATGCGGCCAAGTAAGTACAGAAAGGTCATGAGGCCAAGTAAGTACAGAAAGGTATGAGGCAAGTAAAGTACAGGCATTCCTCTTACTGTGGTTCACAACAAGGGAACCCTAAAGCGGATCATTCCCTATAAACTGATGCAGTGTCATTTTACAGTTAAACCCGTCCAATCTGACATGCTTTGGGAGACAAAATTTTACTTTGGATTAGACAGGAAGTCATTGTGTAAAGAACATACAAAGAAGGCAATCTGAATTTACAGTAAAATGGATCAGACAACTGTAATTTATCTGCGGCCTAACATTTCACTATCCATCCTATTTCACTTTATGAAAGAATATGTTGATGAAAGTACCTACACGTATATGTATGAAAAAATATTACCAGCGTTAGTCAACGTACACATAAAAATATTTTAATAAAATGTTAGCATATGTGGGTGGAATTAACGAGGCAGTTTTTATTCTTCATAATCACATCTCGCAGCATGTCGCATAGATATCTGTTGTGTGTATGATTAGGTATATTCAGTGGATTTGTCGTCTGCTATAGTTCTGTATCTTTCTTGTTGTAGGTGCTTCCTCCTGGACTTTGGAACCATGGAAATGATTCCATTTCAGTGGTAAGAATACTAAGATACATAATACGTGGAATGTATGTACAGCTTTTAAGATTTTCACTGTTGTTTTTATTTTTGGCTGCCTTTGAGGAAAAAAAATTCTTGATATGAACAAAGCAGCTTGAATAAGAGAATCATACTAAGCTTTTATATGATGTTGCAATTGATAACTTCTGAGTGATGTACAGAAATTTAAGAAATGAGTTTCATTTGTAAAAGTACATCCACTGCAATGCTTCACACTGGCAAACTTCATGAAGTGAGCTTTGCATCATAAAGTGCAGTCATAGCTTCAATTACTTTCAAAAATCAAATTCATTTCTGAAATTTACTTTCTATTTTGATTTCTGTAAGATTTCCCAACTGTCAAAATAGACATACAGTTGAACTTCAGTATCTCGAACACTGATATCTCGAATACTATGGCTATGTCGAAATCATTTGGAGGTCCCAGTCACCAATTTTCTCAGTATTTTCATCCTCGATATCTCGGAAATTTTTTCTTGATCCCATGGAGTTTGAGATAATGAAGTTTCATTCTCGATATCTCGGAACTTTTTTCTTGATCCCATGGAGTTTGAGATAATGAAGTTCGACTGTACTATATTCATCAAGATTCATGCGTGCATTGTTCACAACTGCAATGCATTCATGAGGAAATGTAAATATTCATGAGGAAATGTAAATATTCATGAGGAAATGTAAATATTCATGAGGAAGTGTAAACATTTGTATTGAATTTCCCCACAGCCTGCGGAGAGCCACCCAGGGTCATCTCTCTGTGCCGTACCAGGTCAAGTCCTACAGTCTGTACGGTATTCAGGCCCAGACAATGGCCCTACAGGAAGATCTCTCCTGCCACATGGAGTAAGTTTTATGTTACCATGGTTACAGTTGTAAAATTAGGAGTTGGAATTTTTAAATCATATCCTGTATAATGCCAGTGAAATTGACTTGTTGAAATTTTTCAGTTACCTCTTTTCTTTCATGGGTTGATGATGCTTGTTTCAGATTTGTGTTTTATGGTAAAAATGTAATTGATTTTCCACTTTACAGGCCCTGCAAATCATGGGATGAATCAGCTACAGAATACATGAGAAAATACATTCAAAGTAGGTCACTAGGTGATATTTTGGAAAGGAACCATTGAAACCTGATATTTAGAAATCATATTATGTAGGACTGTATTCATGTATGATGAGAGTTTTTCTCCTTAAGTGCAGTACAGGAAACAAGCACAAAACTAACACAAACGTTTACAATTTTTGTAATACATAATCATGTCAACAGGGAAGATTGGGTCACAGCTTGCAGGACACTTATTTTTTAGTTTCCATATTCCTCATTTCCCTGTGATGCTATCTGTTTTTTCCAGTGCCTCTTCATTTCCCATTTCAATTCCAAACTTAAATTTGTGAATTTGTTTAAAAGGTCAAGGCCAGGGTCTCTCAGAAAAAAGTATCTCTTTATAATTCAGATTTATGGATTTTTGGCTTTTTTTTTTTAAGGTAATCTTTCAGATTTATGGATGTATTTTAGATAATCTTTCAGATTCTTAGACGTATTTTAGACATTGTCTCAATTACTGATGTTTAATGTAGACATGCGGGCACCTGTGTGTTATGATTATGACTTCATGTTAATCTGTACATTGTAATTGTGATCTTGTTATTTTCTAGACACTCCAGTTTGTTTTGCTGATGTGAAGAATGTGGATGCAAACATAATAGAAATCGTGCTGTACCTGGTCATAGAGAATGTAAAAATATGTTTTAATGATGAACTTTTGAGCAAGAATTATGCTGTCAAGAAAATACCAGAAGGTAAGGATTGATTTGGTATCGGTACTGTTAGCATTTTTATGTTACCCAAGTCTCTAAGATCTCTTTTTTTTTGGCCCTTGAGTGGAGATTTTGGTGTTAGGGAGGAGCTGACTAGTTCATTACTTCTTTGAAAAATTTGGACTCCTAGACATCAAACAACCATCAGGACTTTATGACTAGACAGTTGTGTTGCTGAACCATGTTTTTTTTTTTTCCTACTGTAGATCATTGTTACTTGGTAAAAGAATTAAAAAATTTTTTTGTTCAATTCACAAAAAATGAACATTACTTTTAATCACTAATACTGAAGCTGTCCCTTTTCTGTACTTACATTATTTTTGCGAACTTTGTGGACATGTTTTTCAGCTTGGTTGAATAAATAGTTAACAGATTATTTTGATGTTTGAATTGCATTCTTGTCAATTTTAAGGGGAACGAGGCAGAGATATTTTATAAATTAACCAAGTGTATTGTTTTGTAGGTGTCCAAGGTGCAGCAGCATCATCACGTAAATCCAGATCTCAACCACTCACAATAGAGGAAGAACTCAAGAAACTCCAGTTAAAGAAATCCAAATTAGAATCTAAATCAGAATATAGAACCACCCCTACTTCTAGTGACATTGAAACTGCTTCTGTTTTTTCTGAAACACACATGTTAAAACACTCACTTCGGACGGATTCAGAGACAGAGTCCATTCGATCCGACCCAGTGTCTAATCACAGCCTGAAGTCCGGATTTGGGCGTGGTTTCTCATTGGGCCAAACGCTTCGTGAATGGAAAGGAAGGAGTAAAACGGAGTCGCTGAAGGACACAGAATGTTATGTGAAGAGAGATGTGAATAATTCCAGTAAAATGGTGATAGGGAGGAATAATGCTGCTTTCTCTCATAGTGACTATCAAGAGTCTCATATGTTGTCTTTTGTGCATAGACACCAAAAACCTAAATCAGGTAGTGAGGAGCAACTGCAGATGTTCTCGGGCAAAAAACCGGGCAGTTCACAGTCTGTTTGTTCAGCTGACAGTAGTGTGCTGTCCACACCGTCCGTTAAATCTATAGGATCTCCCGTGAATGGAATGCTGGGGAGATTGATGAACAGTTTGATAGTCCATCCTCCCACCAGCAGCCACCCTAGTGTCTCGGACTCTGAATTGCTCAAATCGGCCCCAATTTGTAGTGCCAGTCACCAGTCAGTTCACACAGAAGGGTATTCATCCGAAAGTGTTCAGAAAAGTATTAGGACATTTACCCCCTCCTCTTTACAAAAACCCCAGGCATCTGTAGCGAAATCTTCATCCTTGAATACGTCACCTGTAGCTATACATAGTAATGAGTCTCAAGAAGTGCCTAAAAGAATGATAGGGAAAAGTGAAATCCATGAAAAATCATTGTCAAATTCTGCAGAATTGAATGAAAACTTGCAGAGAGCAGCGCCGTCTGCTGACAACACTGTAGACACAAAGTCTCCGGAAAAGAGAGATCTGTAAGTGTTGTCAAGAATAGCTGTTTTTATTTGTTTTTTTTTATGATTCCTTGTGTCCTTCCATTGTATATTACAGTAGATTAGCACTTCAGTTGAAAGCTCCAGTGAGCTTATCTATTCACATTTGGTTCATTTTCTAACCATCTGTCTGTATACTTGAACATTTTCAACTTATTCTCCAGAACCATTAAACTAATTACAATCAAATTGGCCATAGAGCATCCTTGCGTGGAAGAAATATCAAGTTTTTCAATGAAGAGTTATTTGTTCACCCTTTTCAAAAGGAGATAGTTTAGAAATGGCAAACATACGGTTGCATGTTTTAAATATCTTCTCAAGAACTACTGAACCAGAAAGATAAATTTCAAGTAACATGTATCTTCCTTATGAATGCAGATTCAAAATTGTCAAAATCATGGCCCCTGGGCGTAGGGTGGGGTCACAACCAGGAATGATCATTTCCACATTATTGGCCTGGTTGTACGAGTGCAAAACCGGCTTATAAAATGGTGAATGGCGGGCGGGCGGGCGGGAAATAACTTCTGTACACTTTACTCAGTAATTCTTATCGTAGCTCATGACATTTATTATTTATCATCAGCGGGTGGTCCATATCGTGGGATCCGATTTCAGACCTTTCCGACACCTACTTCCTGTTTAACGACTTGGAATATTTTCCAGTGTTATTCTTAATAGTGCAAATACTTGTACACACTTTACTCAGCAATTAATGATCGCAGCCTCATGACTTTGATATCCATCATCAGCAGGTGGTCCCATATCGTGGGGTCGGATATCAGACCTGTCCGACACCTACTTCCTGTTTACCGACTTGAAAACATTTACAGCAACCCGGCCATTTCTGTCTGTGACCAATTTTTGTTCTTTCTTTTGTAGGATTGCTGAGTCCTTTCAAGGTTCTTTCATGCAACGTAAAAGTGACATGATGGGTAGAATGCAAGGAGACAGGTAATTTGTAATGTTAGCAACAGACTGATGTTGTGTTACATACAGATCAGGCATTAAGGAGGTTATTGTGTTACATACAGATCAGGGCATTAAGGAGGTTATTGTGTTACATACAGATCAGGCATTAAGGAGGTTATTGTGTTACATACAGATCAGGCCTTAAGGAGGTTATTGTGTTACAGGTCAGGCATTAAGGTCATTAAGGAGGTTATTGTGTTACATACAGGTCAGGCATTAAGGAGGTTATTGTGTTACATACAGGTCAGGCATTAAGGAGGTTATTGTGTTACATACAGGTCAGGCATAAGGAGGATATTGTGTTACTACAGGCCAGGCATTAAGGAGGTTATTGTGTTACATACACATCAGACATTAAGGAGGTTTTGTGTTACATACAGGTCAGGCATTAAGGAGGTTATTGTGTTACAGGTCAGGCTTAAGGTCATTAAGGAGGATATTGTGTTACATACAGGTCAGGTCAGGCATTAAGGAGGTTATTGTGTTACAGGTCAGGCATTAAGGTCATTAAGGAGGATATTGTGTTACATACAGGCCAGGCATTAAGGAGGATATTGTGTTACATACAGGTCAGGCATAAAGGAGGTTAATGTGTTACATACAGGCCAGGCATTATGGAGGATATTGTGTTACATACAGGTCAGGCATTAAGGAGGTTATTGTGTTACATACAGGTCAGGCATGAAGGAGGTTATTGTGTTACATACAGGTCAGGCATTAAGGAGGTTATTGTGTTACAGGGTCAGGCATTAAGGAGGATATTGTGTTACATTACAGGTCAGGCATAAAGGAGGTTATTGTGTTACATACAGGCCAGGCATTAAGGAGGATATTGTGTTACATACAGGTCAGGCATTAAGGAGGATATTGTGTTACATACAGGTCAGGCATGAAGGAGGTTATTGTGTTACATACAGGTCAGGCATTAAGGAGGATATAGTGTTACATACAGATCAGGCATTAAGGAAGGTTATTGTGTTACAGGTCAGGCATTAAGGAGGATATTGTGTTACATACAGGTCAGGCATTAAGGAGGATGTTGTGTTAATACAGATTAGGCATTAAGGAGGTTATTAGTCCCTACCGACGAAGTCGAAGAGGACTTTAGGTTTGCACTCCGTCCGTCTGTCTGTCCGTCAGTTCTCCGGTAAATCAGTTTTCCGCACTTTTTTTCTCACTGCTTGCAGATATTCATTTGATATTTGGTACATTGCTTTGCCATACCAAGATACAGATCAAGTTCGAGTTTGGTTTCGATCGATCCATATTTTCACTGAGTTATTGGCCCTTGGACTTAGAAAATTTCATAAAATTATCAGTTTTCCGCACTTTTTTCTCACTGCTTGCAGATATTCATTTGATATTTGGTAATTGCTTTGCATACCAAGATACAGATCAAGTTCGAGTTTGGTTTCGATCGATCCATAATTTCACTGAGTTTAGGCCCTTGGACTTAGAAAATTTCATAAATTACTATCAGTTATCCCACTTTTTTTTCTCACTGCTTGCAGATATTCATTTGATATTTGTACATTGCTTTGCCCATACAAGTACAGATCCAAGTTCGAGTTTGGTTTCGATCGATTCATTTTTCACTTATGGTCACATAATGGTCTTGTCCTATCCAGGCTTTACCATAAATATGATCAATATTATAGCCTATATAATGCAATTAGATATTGTTTGCAGTCCAATAATTTTTGTAATCGGTAGGGGACTATGTATTGCTATGCAATACTCTCAGAATGCTTGTTGTGTTACATACAGGTCAGGCATTAAGGAGGTTATTGTGTTCATACAGATCAGGCATTAAGGAGGATATTGTGTTCATCACAGGTCAGGCATTAAGGAGGGTTACTACATTGTCATGAATATGGCTGACTTCCTTTTAAATCTTGAATGAAAAGATGAATATCCACCAATATTTGTTCTATTTCTTTTAGGTTCAGTTTCCTAACCGAGTAGCTCAGTAAGTTAGCCTATTGGCTGTGGGACTGTCGAGTGCAGTAGGGCTTAAAATATTTTCAGATTACTTTTTACTATAAACTGCATTTTCAAATAAAAAAAAATTGATATTAAAAGTGAATTTGAAAGTTTTCAAAATATTGTTGTACACCCTCCCTTTTCATACACATCAAATTTCTCTTGTGCAGCATTCCCCCTTAGGCATTTGATGGTGTTATGTTTGGCATTAGATCTAACTCTCATCTTTGAAAGTTTGAATGACTTGCACTTTAGAGGTCTTAGAAGCTCATTGTTTGTTGAATTCGTTAAAAGTTTAATAAATCCAGAATTAGACAACAGTACATATAGGGGAAACTGTTGATATTTCGGACACCGTCGCTGTGAATTTCGGAAATGCTCTTCGTCTAACCATTGGACATAGGCTTATCGTATATCGGTAGTAAAAACGAACATTCTAGATTGTGTTTTCGGGTTTCATTGGATTTTTTCCTGCTATTTATACTATATATGAACATTTAAACGAAGTCAGATAGAAGGTTATAACTTCGGCGGTGGTGTTGGCAACTTCGGACGCATGGTGTTGTACTTCGGACAGTTTCTAAATTTGGTTGTTTCTTTTATTCTGTAGTTCCAATGACATGCTATGCTCTCTCATTTTTGGACACTAGAAGCTGATTTATTTTAAATAATAGTTTTTGATTTTGTTTGTAATCTTTAAATTATATCGGTAACTTTTTACCGGAAAGTGGGTCTTTGAAGGACTTCGTTTTGCCTGTCAAACAAAATGGATGCTGGCGACGTTCACTTCAAAGTTAAGGGTGAAGGTCATATTAGTTCAACCAATCAGATCTTAGTTAACATGCGCATATAATTAGGTGTTTTCCATTTCGTAAATATATCAAGTTTCAGATACAAGTTTTAAATTTTAGAACAAGTAACAAAAGAATGCGAGATATAAAGCGTTAAAATTGACTGTCCGAATATCACACCGTCCGAATTTCCAACAGTTTCCCTACCAAATTATATTCCAAAATATTAGGAATTCTTTTACTGATATGCTTGCTTATGGTGGTGTAGATTCAATCCTTCTCTTGGGAATGACATATGCTATAAAATTTTACTGTATTCTTGTTTTGAAGCATGACAGCTTATGTACTGGTGAGTTTTAAGGGTGTCATAGGCTATTTTGAGTTTGCTTTTGTATTTTACTTTGCAGAATTCTGGCAAACTTATCTGGTGGTGCAAAGCCTAAATTCTGTAAGTTCTCTTTCGTATTACTCAACACAAAACAACTATGACTATCAGCATACACACTGCAAATGAAGTTCAGTACTGGAATCTGTTGTTTTGTTTTTTAGCTCACCTGAACCGAAGGTTCAAGTGAGCTATTCTGATCGCCTGTTGTCCGTCGTCTGTCTGTCCGTCTGTCTGTCTGTCTGTCTGTCCGTAAACTTTTCACATTTTTCGACTTCTTCTCCAGAACCACTGGACGAAATTCAACCAAACTTGGTACAATTCATCCTTGGGTGAAGGGGATTCAAGTTTGTTAAAATGAAGGACCAGGCCCCCATCAAAAGGGGAATAATCACGAAAATGCAAAAATAGGGTGGTGTCATTTTAAAAATCTTCTTCTCAAGAACCACTGGGCCAGGAAAGCTGAAATTTAATATGAAGCTTCCTAATATAGAGGAGATTCAAGTTTGTTCAAATCATGACCCCCAGGGGTACGATGGGGCCACAATTAGGGGATCAAAGTTTTACATATGATTATATAGGAAAATCTTTAAAAATCTTCTTCTCAAGAACCACTGGCCAGGAAAGCTGACATTTATATGGAAGCTTTCTGATATAGAGGAGATTCAAGTTTGTTCAAATCATGACCCCGGGAGTACGTTTGGGGCCCCAATAGGGGATCAAAGTTTTACATATGATTATATAGGGAAAATCTTTAAAAATCTTCTTCTCAAAGAACCATTTGGGCCAGGAAAGCTGAAATTTATATGGAAGCTTCCTGATATAGAGGGATTCAAGTTTGTTCAAATCATGACCCCCGGGGGTATGATGGGGCCCACAATAGGGGATCAAAGTTTTACATATGATTATATAGGGAAAATCTTTAAAAATCTTCTTCTCAAGAACCACTGGGCCAGGAAAGCTGAAATTTATATGGAAGCTTCCTGATATAGAGAGATTCAAGTTTGTTCAAACCATGACCCCCGGGGGTACGATGGGGCACAATAGGGGATCAAAGTTTTAAATATGATTATATAGGGAAAATCTTTAAAAATCTTCTTCTCAAGAACACTGGGCCCAGGAAAGCTGAAATTTATATGGAAGCTTCCTGATATAGAGGAGATTCAAGTTTGTTCAAATCATGACCCCCCGGGGGTACGGTGGGGCCACAATAGGGGATCAAAGTTTTACATATGATTATATAGGGAAAATCTTTAAAAATCTTCTTCTCAAGAACCACTGGGCCAGGAAAGCTGAAATTTATATGAAATCCTTCCTGATATAGTGGAGATTCAAGTTTGTTCAAATCATGACCCTCGGGGTATGAATGAGGCTCACAATAGGGGATCAAAGTTTACATGCAGATATATAGAGACATTCTTTAAAAATCTTTTTCATTGAACCAGAAGAGTGGATGTTTACCTGAAAGCTTCCTGATAATGGAGTAGATTTAAGTTGGTTCAGATAATGCTCACCCGACTTAGGTTAGATTTAGTCCACAGTGGTACATTCTAAATCCAAACTACTGCTCTTTTTAGTGAAGTCAGCTGTGGCCTCAGCGTGAGCGATGTGGCCCTTGGGCCTCTTGTTTCTAAATTGTTATTATTTTTATGGACATTTTTAAAGTATTTTATTGTCATTGAATCATTCCTTCGACTTTGTCCCCATCTTCTAACAATATGTCACTCAACATCCAAAGGCTATTTTGGGCCTTGGCTAATGGCAGGCGCCCTTTAGCAATCAATGTTGAAAGTGAATAAAATGTGTAATTCTTTTATTTAGCATTGAAATTTGGAAATAATGCAATACTATTTTTTCGCCTAAAAGGCAAAGCCGTTGTTTAATTCAGTATGCACTTAAAGATGGAAATTAGACATTAAAGATAAATTAAATTATTTTTGTTTGTATTCAGTTTATAGATTCTTTTAATACCCATATTAGCTAATTCATTGATTACAACCTTGATGAAAGAATTTTAACCAGGTATTTTTCTTTTGTAGACAAGTACTGCGATTATGTCAAGGAAAATTTCAGATAGTGTGTTGGTGCACAGCTTGAAGAAAATCAGTCCGTATGTTGACTTTGACAGTGTTCCGTTTGTGCCGGAGTTAAACGAGGTATGTGATATAACACATGTGAATAAAAAAGGGACTTTTAGACGTGTATGTACTTGAACCTCTTTGTAAACAAAGTGAAGTAATAAAGTAATTAAATGCTTGAAATTCTTAATATATCACATTTGGTTGCTTGAATGTACCATATCTAGGATATCACTTGCAATTATGACATTGTTTTTATGTTTTCACGGTGGTAAATCATTCTTTTCAACAGTATTTTGTATTTTTACTTATTTAAAAGGCAATTCAAGTGTAGCATTTTCTCACAACACAAGATTTTTGGGCAAGTCAATAGTGACCTTGACCATGAAAATCAATAGGGTTTATCCTTTCTCAATGGGCAGCATTTGTAGAAGATTTGATGGTTCTCTGATAAATGCTATGTCTTCTATCTTGCTTACAAGTTTTTGAGCCAATAGTCTTTAATGACCTTGACCTTGAAAATTGATAGGATTCATCCTCTCCATGGGCAGCATTTGTGGAAGGTTAGATGATTCTCTGATGAATGCCCTTGCTCGTATCTTGTTCATAAGGTTCCGGGTACAACACACAGACGCATGGCAGCGATGCTATGTCCCTCCACAACTAGTTGTGAGGGGATAAGGATTAAAAAAAGAACAGCTGCTATTTATACATTTTACTGTCTTCTCACTGACTGTAGGTCCACTCTGTCCCACTTTAATAGGCACTCAAAGTTCCACTAAATGCACCTCCTACACAGAAAAGCTCTCATCTCAAAACTGGTAAATTATAACAGTGGCAAATATAAAATGATTAGATGCTCAGTTTTAATGCTATCTTCCCTATCAATGAGCACATATGGTAGAACCATGTTCTTGTTTTTTCGGATTAATAAATTTCTTTATATATGTGATGTACCCGAAATATTATAAATAAAAATACTTTGCAGATTTTATTACGATTTCATCCTTAGGAGTAAACAATTGTAAGTTTTTGCTTTTTGTTTTGTAGATTCTGAAAGGCTTTGAGTTTCCCTCTCCAATGTTGATCCAGGCGTATGGATGGCCGTATATAATGAAGTTAAAGCACATGGTGGGAATATCGCCTTTCAACACGGGTAAAACGTTCACCTACCTATGTCCTCTACTTAGCGAGCTCCTGCATCCTCTGTCCTACAAAGAACTGGCCATTGGCAACGGGGTAAGAGCTCTTATCTGTGACAATTTATAGTATGCTAGTTCAGATGATTTGCTTTTATATGAACAAAATTTCAAATTTGAATAAACTCGTAGCTTTGTAAATAGTAAGATATTATTACTTTGCTGCAATATACAGCATATCAGATTTTCAAACAATCTCATGTATGTTGTAGCCGCTTGCTTTGATATTGGTGTCCTCCTGGAGAAAGGCCCAGTCGGTGTTTGACATCACTCGGGGACTACTGAGAGACCACAAACGGCCACGCCCCCTTGTTATTTACGGAGGGGGGTGTGAACAGAATCAGTATGTAAGTGGGAAAAGTCAAATTTTGTTCTATAAAAAGATTCCACTGGGCAAATTCTTTAATTGCCAGTTTCTCTTGCTGCTTGTAGTAGCAGAGTTAGTTCTCAAGAGAATTATGTTATATGCATTCCAAGTTGAAAGCAGTGATGAGTTGATTTAAGAAATGAAAAGAATGGAAAGACATTTAAACAAAGCTGGCTGCCACTTACATTTCAGGTTAATCTGATGAATGGCTGTGAGATTCTGATAGCCACGCCTCCATGTCTCGTCCGTATGATCAATCGCAAATACACAGATCTCCAACGGCTTTGTCACATGGTCAGTTACTGTCAAGTTGTACTCGTAATTTGCAAGCCCAAATTTGGTAATACATCTTGAAGAATTATCACAAATTAACTATTGCCATTATTGCTTTCACTACTTTCTAATTTAGAGCTTTCGTTATTAGGTCACCTGAGTAAACTCAGGGTAAACTAAGTTACCTATTGCAATCGGTTTTCGTCCGTCGTCGTGCGTTGTGCGTCGTGCGTTAACAATTGAACATTTTTAACTTCTTCTTGATAACTACTGGTCCAATTCTTTTCAAATTGGTATGAAGCATCTTTGGGACAAGGGGCACATAAATTGTAAATTTCAGGTCTCATCTGCCCCCTGGGGCCTGGGGGGTGGGGCAAAAACTGCCCAAAAGTGACCAATTTTCAAAAATCTTCTTCTTTACAACCGCACATGCTTGAGAGAAACTAAATGCATAGTGATGTAGAGCAGGAAGGCTCCTACCAAAATTGTAAATTTGTGATCCCCGGGGTAGGGGTTCTGACCCCAGGGCGGGGCCAAACTTGGTACATAGTGTATATGTGTAAAACATTTGAAAAACATCTTCTTTAATGCTATTAATATAAATTAAAACTAAATGGATATTTGGAATGAGCAGGGAGTTTTCTATTATAATTGTAAATTTCGTGACCCTAGGGGTAGGGGTTTTGGTATTAGGGTGGGGCCAAAATGGTCATTGATGAAAATGGTTTACAATTGAGCATTTTTAACTTCTTCTTGATAACCACCTGTCCAATTCTTTTCAAATTTGGTATGAAGCATATTTGGGACAAGGGGCACATAAATTGTAAATTTCAGGTCTCTTACACCCCTGGGGCCTTGAGGGTGGGGCAAAAACTGCCCAAAAGTGACCAATTTTCAAAAATCTTCTTCTTACAGCCACAAATGTCTGAGAGAAACCAAATGCATAGTGATGTAGAGCAGGAAGGCCTTTACCAAAATTGTAAATTTGGTGATCCCCGGGGTAGGGTTCTGACCCCAGGCGGGGCCAAACTGGTACATAGTGTTTATATATAAAAACATTTGAAAAGCATCTTTTAATGCTATTGATATTAATGTGAAACTAAATGAATATTTTGAATGAATAGGAACCTTTTATCCAAATTGTAAATTTCATGATCCTAGGGTAGGGGTTTTAGTATTAGGGTGGGGCCAAAATGGTCATTGATGAAATATGTTAACAATTGAACATTTTTAACTTCTTCTTGATAACTGCCATTCCAATTCTTTCAAATTGGCTTGAAGCATCTTTGGGACAAGGGGCACATAAATTGTAAATTTCAGGTCTCTTGCACCCCTGGGCCTGGGGGGGGGCAAAACTGCCCAAAAATGACCAATTTTCAAAAAATCTTCTTCTTTACAACCGCACATGTTTGAGAGAAACCAAATGCATAGTGATGTAGAGCAGGAAGGCCTTTACCAAAATTGTAAATTTGGTGATCCCCGGGGGTAGGGGTTCTGACCTGGGGGGGGGGGAACTTGGTATATAGTGTTTATATGTAAAACATTTGAAAAGCATCTTTTTCAATGCTATTGATATTAATGTGAAAGTAAATGAATATTTGGAATGAGAAGGGAGCCTTTTATCATAATTATATCCCCCCCCCCCCCCCCCTGCAACAAGTTGGGGGGGGGGTACTGGGGTTACCGGAATCATATTGTGCTGTCCATCTGTCTGTAGGCAGAATGGTTCCCAGACTTTTAGTGTTAGCCTTTCCACCTAGAGTCACCATATCATGCATATGGTCTACCCATGGGACAAAGGTGTTTCCTATTGAATTTGGGGTCAAAAGGGCAAAGGTCATGTGCACTGGACATCAAAGTACAATATGGTTTCCGGGTTCCAGAGCATTATCCTTTCTACCTAGAGTCACTATTTCATACATATATACTACTTATGAGACAAAGATGTTCTTTATTGAATTTTAGGTCAAAAAGTCAAAGGTCAAGCTCACTGGACATTAAAGTAGCAATATGTTTTTATTAAAAATTCTTGAACAATCGTGTGAGAATGAAATGATAATCTTCTTGTGTATATGAATAGGAATCATATGCATGCACATATTGAAAGATATTAACATGTGAATAAAATACTCTGTATTGAGACTTAAGAAATGCAAATATGAGACTCCTGTTTGTCTATGATACTTCAGTGAGCCTGTGGGCCTCTTGTCTCTATATAGGAGGACTTTTGTGTACATGCTGTACTTACAAATATTAAATATTCTAGAAAGTTCTCGTTAACAATGGAAATAAGGTGTTGTAAATCTTATAATTGTTCCTCTTTATAGGTCATCAGTGATGCTGATTTGGTACTGAAGGAGTATTCAGAGGAGGTAAAGTTGAATTGGTGTATTTTAATGAGATACAATGTTCATAAACGAATATTGATGGAGTCAGCATGCCCGATGATGAAAATCAGTATGTGAGACAAACAGAAGCATAGGGCTGTGATAGTGCTTGTTAGAAAATATATGGATATTATGAATTAAAAAAAATGTCTTTTAGATAGAATTTTCATTAATTCAAAAACAATTTTTCCAAAACCATATATCTTCAAACTGCAGTGTCCAGTTTTGATGCTTGTCTATGATGGTGATTATGAGAGCTGAGGGCATGCTATAAATAGATTTTCATGTTTTATTCTTGTAAAGGGCGGGGCCTTGTGGGAATCGTCACAGTTGGTAAATTTTAAAAGGGACACAGGTGCAGGGAAGAGTCCTCTATTTACCATTTGAAATCTTTTAAGTCTTTAACATGTCAGAGGTGGTCATTTGTGATTTCTTGAATTACTATGCATCTTTAAAGATGACTGTTTTGTTATTATTCGATCCCTATTGCCCCAGCCACCTATTTTCTAAGTATGTTTTACCCTTGATATCCCAAATCCATGGATATCTGGAAATTTTCCCCGGCCCCATTGAGTTCGAGATAACGAGGTTAGACTGTATTTTCAATGTAATTGTGAAGCTGGAGGATACATTGACAAAAAGACAGCTGACATTTACTTAGCCTCGTGTATATTGTTTTCTAGGTACAGAAAATCATGGAATGGTTTGCTGAAGCCAGGAAAGAGAATATCCACAAATCTGTCCCCTACCAGATCATCACCATGGGAACACAGTGGACTCCAGTCGTCAACAATTTCACAAAAGCATACATGCCCGACCCAACCATTGTCATTACGTCTCGTTTTGAGGCCGCCATATATGGAAAAGTCATACAGGTACGTCTAAAAAAGGGAATTTCATAAGGCCATGAACTGCGACGCTTCATGAAATGAAAAGTACTGTTTATGTTGGCATGACACTTTGAAGTTTAA
The DNA here is from genome assembly GCA_903981925.1 of Ostrea lurida. Lineage (NCBI taxonomy): Eukaryota > Metazoa > Mollusca > Bivalvia > Ostreida > Ostreidae > Ostrea > Ostrea lurida. The sequence goes on from CAJDSM010000133.1 coordinate 44,656, forward strand.
GTACTTTCACAACTGACATTTGTTTTGATATTAAGAAATAACATCTGTCCGTTCATCCAAATATATCCATTTATAGTTTCTGACATTTGTTCAAACACACAAAATATCTAGACACCACAAAGTGGCATCAAAGTGACACAAACACACAATGTTTTCAGGTAGCATTGTTTAATGCCACAAAATAAAGGCATCTGTGTTTGCAGATGATTTTTTTTTTATGCATAAATTGTTAATGTACATTTAAAATACTCTGGTTTAATTATTTGAATTTTTTTCTTTTGAACATATTTTATTCATTAAGTCAAAAGGATAAGAATCAAGTTCTTACAACTTCTTCGTGAAAGTTCTTCTCCTCAAAAGATATTATTGAATTATTGATTCTTTGATCATCTTACTAGAATGACCCAATATTGCATTACATTAAACAATTATTAGGCCAAGCAAAAAAAAAAAATTCAAATAAATTGGTTCTCAGGCCATGTTTTTTGAAATTAAATGAATGGCAGGCAGGTTTTTATTTTATTTTATTTTATTTTTTTTTTGTTTGAAGATATAAAAATGAATAAAATTTCTAATCATTACGTTTAACACGATGTTACCTTCGCCTATTTGTATCTTTAAGATTACACCAAAGTAGTACAGGACAGGTTCTTTTAACAAAAACCTTGTCCATCAAAAAATATTGCGTGGGCATTGGTAGAATCTGCAGCTTTATTAAGAATCCTTTAATTCACACCAGTAATAATATTTTAAAATACAAATCAGTAATTCTGTTCAGCAGCACATGTTCCTGTGTAGAAAGCTTGTTTAGAGCATAAATAACACATGGCTGGTCAAACACAACACATGGAAGAAACAACTTTCTGAACAGTTTAGTAGTTTTGGCACTCAGGGGAGAAGGGTATATTGCGATGTTGACTCGATTCCTGTTCGGTTACACTTCGATTCTCATCTGGATTTTCAACACGTTCAAGATTGAATTTGACTAGGGCTCAACATTAACACTTGTCCGATTGTCCGTGTCCAGTTCAATTTTGATCAGACAGTCAATCTCTAAATGCACTTACCGATCAGACAAGTCACTTTTTAAGCTTGTACTTATTATTCATAAACTGCAGCACTTTTCAAGTACAAAGCTACTAACTATAAGCACCAAAACCATGATATAAACTGGTCTTCATACTATGAAAACTATTATACTAAAGTTAATTACGGACCAGATAAAGTTTGGCTTTACATCAATGTTCTGTTTTGTCTAATAAATAAGTTCTATAACTATTTCAGTCTTCAAAATAAAGTTAACAATATTAAAACTTCAATTTTTTGTTCAGATTCGGACAAGTAAAATATACATACAATGATACAGACAGTAAACATTTGGTAGCAGCTTGTCTAAGTGGAAATTAAGTTAATGTTGAGCCCTGTTGACATACCTTCCAAATAAATTCAATTTCATTAACATCTACAGAAAGCATAACCCTATCAAAGGAATCCGTTTTGAATATTTCCAATTGATGCCTCAACTGTGTACTTCGAGCTGTTGTATTTCGGGGGAATATCCAACTCTGGAACCAACGTGACCGTCTTGAATTGATTCAAAAGTTTTCCCCGGATATTTTGTCACTGTAGTTGCCAGTTATACTCCAAGGCATCAAAACATTACAGCCACATGTTATCTGACACGACAGAAGTGCCATAAATGCTAATCTAATTCATTGTACAAGACACAACAACACCGAACACTTTGTTTCTAATATACCAGTAATCCATGTCTATTTTTAGCAGAATCTTAGCACTTATCAGCCTATGTTCCAACACGCTTTAATGATACAGATCCGGATTTCTAAATTAAAACCGGCAAGGACAACACAGAATTTCCGGAATACTTAGACCTATTTTTACCGAAAAAAAAGATAATGCGGCAGGGTAAACTTAATGCGACGGGGCCTGAGAACCAATCTTATTTTTTTTTTTGGCCTAATTTGTTCTGTTTTTTTTAGCAAGTTCAAATGTTGTTCAAGTTCACAAGAGGTTAACAAGACTTTGGAGCTCTTAGATACCATCTTAGTCAATGGTATAAAGGTCATTATTTTCACCACCACAGTCAATGACGTCTGCACACTCCTCAGGGTAAGACCTGCTGTATTGCTTATGGCTATTTTACTTGTGTTTGGGTATATAGAATATCGGCTCAGACTTCCAAACTTGTACATTTCTTTTGCTGAAAACCTGAATTTGAGTTTAGCCTTTCATGGAATGTCGGCTTTGTACTTTTTAGCTGTTGAAGAGTCACTCTCTCTGTTGTGACAAGTTCACCACCAGATGGAGAGCTACGAGATCGAATCGGGATCCACGACTGAGGAATCGGCTCAGAGAAAGACGGGCCCAAACTTCTAGGTAATGTTAAAAAGTAACGTTACATGCCATGTCTTTGTAAGGTTGTGTACTGTGCATTGAAATTAATTGTGAATGCACCAGATTTATGTTTTTGGATGTATAGCTCATGGAAGGCAAAGCTCAGTGGAGTAGCTATACTGTAGAAGCACAATATTCGTCATGAATTAATTTCGTTATTTTGTTGGTAGCATAAATCAATGAAATTAAATCCATGACGAATTTTTAATCCAACTGTTGATAAATACAGAGCGGTCTGAATGACGAAATTAAATCCTGACGAAATTTGTTTGGGAATCAAACAACGAAATTTTAACCCGACGAATATTTGTGCTTCTACAGTATTGTCTATATATGTCTTATTGAGGTTTTCATGTTTTCCCAAATTAATGAATTATTTTCACCAAATTTGGCACAAAATTCGAAGAGAAAAGGATAGGAGTTTAATCAATATGCTCTACAGAAAGGCATTAGAAATGGGGAGTGTTCAGAAATCTTCTGTAATGCTGTCATTTTTCCAGAAAGGCATTAAGAAATGGGGAGTTGTTCAGAAATCTTCTCTAATACTGTCATTTTCAATAAAGTGTCGCATTAATACTGGAAAATCAGTAGTTTACATAAAAGATTTACATGATGTCTGCATACCCACAAATTTATTCCATGAACAAGAGGAAACTGAATTGGATGAGGAATAAGAGATCAACCACAAAATGATCCCCACAACAGTATACAGTTGTTGACTGGGGTAGAGGGAACAGCATCGTCTGTTGACCGGAGTGCAAGCTGTTGCCCAAGGCCATAGGCCGTGGGCAACAGCTTGCACTCCGGTCCAACAGGTTGACTGTTTCCCCAAGACCCCTGTCAACAACTGTTTTGTTCTTACCCTACTTAAACAGTGAATTTCCTCAATAGGTTGGCCTATTCTATCAATTCTTCGCCAGATTTATCCCGAAGAGACTGTGATAAATCCAAAATCCAAAGATATTCAACGAGAATATTTTCATATTTTTATTGTGTTTTTGCTGCCCTCTTTATTTCATCCTCATTGCTGCAGCGAAACAACCATCGGCCATTTCTGTTTATAATTAAATCACTCGGCACACCTCGGCTGATATATCTACTGATGGTTACCAGAACCAGCCGAGGTTTGCCGAAGGAGGAAAAGATAACACAATTTAGCGCCATATGACGTCAGCGGCCAACAGTCTTTTTTTAACAGTCGATTTTAACAGTTCCTCCGGCCTGCCCGGTCCAACAGTCATGAGTTGGACATTTTTTCGTAAGGAATATTGTAGGAACTGTTTAGAAGGGTATAGCAATATTTACTGTACACCATAGAAATTGTGATTCTGCAGATGTATTGATCAACTGATAAACTTTTCCTGTGTCTGATTATCATCTGGTGTATCCATTGAATATGTTATGATGATGGAATCTTGTTTCTATAGTTACTGCAGTATCTAGCCACATGCGTATAGGAGTAAGGGTGTATGCTGTTGATGACTTATTAAATAAATTTTCACTACTGTTTCAGTTTGCACGGATGAATGTATCGATGAAATGAAGATAGACAATGCTAATGCAGTCATCCACTATGACCCTACCTTCGAATCCAAGACCAGATTTGGCAATCGTTCTCCTGCATGAAAAAGTATTATGCACAGTACTCAGAATCTGAAGAGGTGAATGAAAATTTACGTGTGTAAACATAAACTCATTTAAGCAGAAGACTTAAGAAAGGTGCCCTCATCTTTCCATCAGATGTACATTTTATACCAAAATAAATTTTTATGGTACTTTGTACAAATCTTTAGTATAAATTTAATAGCTATTAGTACTCACTTTTCATTTAAGGGGGATCAAAATTTGTTCAAATTGGGATTAGTTAAAGTGGATGTTTCTTGTCATAGAAGTACCAGGCAAATTTATTCAAGATTCTGGAAACAGTCATTGACTACAATTTTGTCAAAATGAACCATTTTAAGTAAGGCTGTCATTGTCTTTTATATCAAGGAATGGGCACAATTAACACATAATGTCAATGACTCTAGCAATAATCGATTTCTTGAAAGCACAATTTGTGTAATAACGATTTGCATCGAAAATTACATTATTTTCTGTATGTAAATCGCATACAATTGATTATTTCTGATTTAAAAGTAATTATAATTGAATTTCAATTACATTAATAAACACAAAAAATCTTCATAAAGATTTTCTTTATATGATGTTCCAAACAATATGTATAAAATGAATCAAATAAGAGCAAGATAGTGAGTTCTTCGCATTATTTTTGTGTTACATTTGATCATCATTAGTTTTAAGAAAGTGTCATCACTAAGCCTTAGTACACCTCTCTGGACGAAATATTTTTGCAGTATTTACATTTGGCCTTTAGGGTTCCAGTCTGGATTTTCATCTGGCAGTTACAAATGATTCTTCCAAGACCTTTGACACGTTTTAAAATGTTTCATGTCTATACAACTTATGTTTGAAATGTGTTTTTAAAAAGCATTCAATATCAGTGAACAGGTGTTCATTTTCCCCCTCAAATAGCAATTATTGCCCAAGGATATAGAATATTTGATTTTAAAAGTGCTAAGGATTAAGTAACTATACCTTACAGATAAGAAATATGTTCTATAAAGATATATAAACATTGTAAAACTTTTTTTCAGAATTGAAGAGTATTATCTTGTATGTTCTTATAAAATAACAAAAATTATCTGGATAAAAAAATTGAAAAATAATTGAATTTTTAATCGTAATTACTTATGATTTTTTTCAGACTGTAATCGATTTTATTCGATTAAAAGTAATTGAAATTTTTTTTGATAATCGTACTAATCAATTACAGAAAAAATTTTAATAATTATACCCACGCAACGAGTTGCGAGAGGGTATAAATGTTTTTGACCGTCTGTCAGTTCAGTCCGTCAGTCAGTCCGTCAGTCCTGGTTTTTTTTGTCAGCGCAACTCCTCTGAAACCGCTCAACAGAATTTCGTGAAAACTTTGTAGTTATGAAGAACATACCCTGTAGATGCGCATATACACAGGAAATTCTGATTCAATTTTTTTTTCGGGGAATTATGCCCTTTTGAACTTAGAAAATTTGGCAACATTTAAATATACTATTGAAACAGTTTGTCAGCGCAACTCCTCTGAAACCGCTGACAGATTATCGTGAAACTTTGTTAGTGATGAAGAACATACGTGTAGAGTGACGCATATACACAGGAAATTCGGTTCAATTTTTTTTTCGGGGAATTATGCCCCTTTGAACTTAGAAATTTGGCCTTAATTAAATTACTATTGAAACAGTTTGTCAGCGCGACTCCTCTGAAACCGCTCAACAGATTTATCGTGAAACTTTGTAGTGAGAAGAACATACTGTGTAGTCTGCACATATACACAGGAAATTCTGATTCAATTTTTTGGGGGAATTATGCCCCTTTTGAAATTAGAAATTTGGCCACAATTAAATATACTATTGAAACAGTTTGTCAGCGCGCTATCCTCTGAAACCGCTCAACAGATTATCGTGAAAACTTTGTAGTGATGAAGAACTACTGTGTAGATGCGCAATATCACAGGAAATTCCGAGTTTCAATTTTTTTTGGGGAAATTATACCCTTTTGAACTTAGAAATTTGGCCTTAATTAATATACTATTGAAACAGTTTGTCAGCGCAACTCCTCAAAAAACCGCTTCAACAGATTATCGTGAACTTTGTAGTGAGAAGACATTACTGTGTAGATGTGCTATACACAGGAAATTCTGATTCATTTTTTTTCCCGGGGAATTATGCCCCTTTGACCTCTTCACCAATTAAAACATGAATGGAAGAAGGATATACATTATGTTGTTTAATGAAAAGATCTCTTACTTTATTTTAGAAAAAAAATCTAGTATAATCAATAGTTAATCAATTATGTAGTATCCATTTATAACGATATTCATTTTATGATTTTCTACCTGATTGCCCAAAACTACATTTCAAGCAATGTTGGGAGCGTGGGTATGTGAGCTGCTCACTTTTCTTTCATTGCAATTGATTTCAATTTCGATTACCCCATCTCTGGTTTTATTCTTAAAGCTTTAAGACTGGGTGGAGAAAGTTGAAATGGAGCTTTTTTGCAAGAAATCCAGAGGTTTTTAATTTACTTTGTAATATTTCATAGGAGGAAGGAGTGCAGCTTGTGAAACCTGTCTCTTATATACTGATGACTGAGGAGAGTACAGGGCAGGCTCGCTCGGTGCGAGATCTGCTGAGGCGACTCAAAATCTCGGTTCCCAAGCAACTCACAGCCCTGCTCGCCGGCATGAAACAGGTAAGGCTCTCACAAAATACAGGGCAGGCTCGCTAAGTCTAAGACTTGCTGAGACAACTCAAAATCTCGGTTCCCAAGCAACTTACAACGGGTGAGGTCTGTAGGCAATACTGAGTTTGTACTGCAATTTGTACTTTCGAATTGGATAAAATTTTCTTTGACTAGAAATGATTAAGTGCATGTTTTAATTACAGCAACAAGAAGAGGACAAAGAGAAAGGCCTGTGTCGCTATGTTAAAGCTTACGGTACATGTAGGTGAGTTAGTAGATTGAACTACATGGTATTGTATGATGTTTTGCTGTGGAACTTTGGTGGAAGTTCTATGTAAATTGTAATGTACTTTTGAAAAGGACAAAGAACCTATTCTAGTTGGGTTTTTTTATAGATAAAAATATAACTAGGAGAATTTCATGATAATGCACAAGATATCATTTCATTGTAAATCACTAAATTAATAAAAAAAAACAAAAAAAAACACAAAAAACAAACCATTCCAGAAATGTTATAAATATTTCTTAAACTCTTCAGAGATTACTGTATGAATGAAATATATTTTGGAGTAAGTCGTGAGAAGGGTATTTTGACAAAAGTGTAGTTTTGATTTGCCCAATGATGATAATCAATGCATGAGACAAAGTGTACAAGGCTGTGATTGCCAATCTTGGAAAATGCATGTAATATCGACTCTACTTTAGATATAAAAAGAAAATTACTTTCTACATGTAGTTTTAAAAAAAATTTCATATCCATGTACATGTAATTTCCAAGTTGTTGGTGTCTAGTTTTGGTGCCAGTCTGTGATGGTGATTATGAGAGCTGAGGGCAAAACATGCTGGAGTTCATAAAGATGGCAGGGACAATGCCACACCCCTACAGATATCATGCCACCAGTGTATCACTAGTCACATTGTACCACGCCTACGATATCATGACACCAAGTATCCCTAGTCACATTGTATGCGTCATGTAAGGCTATGTGTCCAACAAAAAAAAAGTAACTTACACTGCAAGATAAAAGTGATCAGAAATTATATCTGCTTGTTGCTTCAGATTTTGTATAACATCACAATATAAAAAAAAGATTTGTGGTTTTTTTTCAGCGATTTATGAACTATTGAAAAATAATTGTACTTAAAACAGCATTGAACCTAGATATATTTTGCAATGACACGGAGAAATGTGATTTTATTTTAACATACATGTACCATTGCAGATATCAGACCCGGTGTTCTTACCGACATATTATTCTCTCTGATGTGGACAAACCTTGTTTTGACCTATTGACCTCTGGTGAAGTCAAGGTAAGAAAACAACTTGAATACTTTGTCATGATTTTTATTTTATGGTCAGTCCAGCAGTGATACAGATATTTCTTTAGTCATCCCTTCCTACAAGTTCTTTACAGTTACAGTGTATGTTTTTTGGGGTATTAAGGATTCATATAACAAATTCGATTAGGGAATAACTACTTTCATTTGTGATTTGCGGGCGTTAATTCAGATTTACAATGTAAGCGTTGCCGGTAACATGGATGTTTGCTATGGGGAATGTAAAATCATATGTCAGAGTTAGTTCTGTTGATATTCATTTGTAACTGCTTCACAGATTATAAAAGACGAAGGATTCAGTCTCACTCCATTCCAAGCTTGGATTTCTCAAAAAAATCTCAAACTTAAGTTGTTTTCTTCTATTTGAACAATCAAAATTTGAGTAAAATATCAGACTCAAGTCTGAGTTTTGACTTGCATTTGTTTTGAGAAATCTAGGCCCGATCTCATTAAATACTTTCTTTTTTAATCATTTATTTGTGAAGTGAAAGTATGTTTTCCATTGTGTTTTTAGATTTGTATTGCCAATGTGGTGAATGCTACTTGTTACTATGCTCGAGTGTTAGAGCATCGTGCGGCAGACGGCACGCAGACCGACCTTTCTATCACGGCTTTGTCCATTTCCTTCGAGATGGGAAAGTGGTTCTCTGACAAGGCCAATCATGTCCGGCTGGGTCAGTATCACGGCTTTGACTTATAGTGGTATTATGATGCTTGTGAATGTCTGAAAATAAAACCAGTACTGATTGTCCTCTGCTTTTAACTATATATGTAATTCTTCTGGTGGGAGTTTCTCAATTTTGAAAAGTGTATCTTATGTTTACTTTGGAATCATCATTTGTTCGTGGGGGACCAATGTTCGTGGATTTCGTGGGTCACCCTTACCCACAAATTTACGTCCCCACGAACATGCTTTATTTTCCTTTTAATCTTTATAAATATCATGCCGTTTGCATTATTTATCAATTACCCATGAAATTATGTCCCCACGAACCAACAAAATGTTGGTTACCCATGAACATTGGCCCCCACGAATTTAAAATGATTCCACAGTATTGATAATTTCTTGTACTCGAGCTGCATTTCCTTTTTGTCTTGGAAAATTGTCTGCAAACCAAACTTAAATATATAGGACTAAATCTAGAATTTTTATGTGTATATATATATATATATATATATATTTTAGCCTCCAAGAAATTATTTTGCTTAGTCGTGTGATAGTTTCATCTTCAGATAAATAATTAAGTAATTATACAACCCAAATCTTTACCCCTCTCATAGCCTGTGCAAAATACAAAATGTAGACTACATACAATGTCCGATGTCGCCTGTCAGTTGTCTGTAAGTAAGTAATTATACAACCCAAATCTTTATCCCTCATAGTATGCTGTAGTAGTACAGAATGGAGACCACATACAATGTCACTTGTCAGTAGTCAGTGAAGATGGTCTCGCAGGACAGGTTCCTTTGTACTGTTCCTTGACGAATAGAATATACCTGCCCATGTTTACAATGATTTATGTGTTGTTGTTATTGTTTACAGGTAATGTGTGTGTAGGTGATGTCTGTGCAATAGAAGAGGACACCGTCTTCTACAGGTACACAGAAACCACTCATTAACACCAGTGATGTAGCAAGTATGGGGTGGGACTGAGAAACCACCCAGTAATACCAGTAATACGCTTGTAGGGGGTGGGAACTGAAGAAACCACCCAGTAATACCAGTAATGTCGCATAGGGGATGGGACTGAAGAAACACCCCAGTATACCAGTAATGTCGCAATTAGGGTGGGGACTGAAAACCACCCCAGCTATATAACAGTATGGTCGCATGTAGGCGGGTGGACTGAGAAACCACCCAGTTAATACCAGTAATACTGTCGCAGGGGTGGGACTGAAGAAACCACCCAGTAATACCAGTAATGTCGCATGTAGGTGGGGACTGAAAAATGTAGATCTGTACTTTCTGGAAGCATTACATAACTACAATATCCAACATTACGTACTGCTAATACATCCAACACTTATTTATCACTACAATATCAAATAAGACTATATAATACATGTATTGGAAAATTAAATGTACCACTTGTATTCAGTTTAATTTAGTTTAAACATTTGCATGATTTGTAGAGTACAGATTCAGGATTTTAAAGGAAGCAATTCTCCCAGCTCCAAAACAATGCAAGCTCAGGTTGGTATTAAATGTACAAATATCCATGTAAATCAGTTTTTGAAAAATATGTACTTTTAAAATCCATGTTAATCAAACATACAGTTGAACTTGGTATCTCGAAAACTGATATCTCGAATACCATGGCTATGTCAATGTGATTTGGAAGTCCCAGCCACCTATTTTCTAATTATTTTTACTGTTGATACATCAAATCTTTGGATATCTTGAAGCTTTTTGTCAATCCCTTTGAGTTTGAGATAACGAAGTTCAACTGTACTTGGTTGAAAAGTATGTACTTTTTATGTGGAGAAAAATTGTTAATATAATATTTTTTTCCCTTTGAAAGTTGAAATGTTTTGGAATTCCATCAGTTTAACTCGTGTAGAGCAACTGCTGCCATTAGAGTTCACTAATATAAACTGGTGGAGACATGTAGTAGTCTTGTGTCATTTTTATACTGCTCTAAACCAAGAAATGAACATTCCATTATGGTTTGTTAAAAGTATCTCCAAATTTTCATGAGAATGCAAGAGGAGAGAAAGTTTCTTCACATTATTCTGTGATTGGAAAAATTGAGAGAAAAATAGCAGAGATTTTAAATGAGGGGAAGTTCAAATGCAAATGGCCCTGGAAAGTGGATATTGGAGATGAATTTGTCTAATGCTGATAGGAAATACACCTGTTCAATCAATCTAATACTGATAGGAAATACACCTGTTCAATCAATCCTGTAAACACTTATGTACTGGTATTAAAATTATAAACCTCTACCTATTAATGAGATGGAGCAGTAAAATTTATCATTGATTAAACATTCTTTTTGAAGGGTAAACTCTGGACATTTTACTCATGAACTGACTAAAAGTGCATAGCACATGTGAAGTTTATGAGTAAAATGTCCAGAGTTTAGACATCGATAAATTCTTTATAAAGAATGTTTCATTCTTTAATCTTATAATTCCAATTCGTTCACTGTATTAGCAATTTAAAAAATTTGAACAGTTTCCGTACATTATGTTATTTGTTTTCAAGTGCGTATGAATACGTCAAGTTTTCTGACTTATGGATGTGTAAATTCTCATTTTGCTTTACTTTTGTCCTATTAAAACAATTGTAACAAAGGATATTGGACTAGTGAGAAGGGTCAGCAGACAGTTCACCAAATAGAGACAGTTGCTCAAGTCAAACCCAAAACTGACATTGGACTGTCTGCTGCAGAAGACTACCTTATCTTGTGAGTTCTTTTGAGCGAGCTGTATGGGTGGCTATCACTTCTACACGATATGCTGTTCTATTTTTAACAGGTGTTCTTCGTGGATGAAGGTCGAGTTAAGGACGTCTCCATGTTCAAACTGTACCAGCTCGCTCCACACTTGAAGACCTACGCATTCCAGGTTTGTACGGCAAAATACTCTATACTAGTGTACCAAATTCATACAGTACAATAAACAGCTTTATTATATGCTATATGTAGTAGTAATAATGTGACTAACATAAGTATTTAACTTGAAACAAATGGAACTCCAAAATATTTTATATTCAAATACTGTGTTGTCTAAGTGTTTTACCAACCCCTCATGCCAACATTGCATACATCTCAAATCCAACTTGTGGTGATGCTAATGTTAAGTACACTGAATGTTTTGTTGTTGTATTTTTTTAATTGTTGTATGATTTGTAAATTTAGACAGTTGAGGTGTACTTGTGTAGACTGAGACCGATAGACAGGGATGAAAACTGGACCAGCAATGTAAGTCAACATTCAAAACCTGGACAACCAACATATAAAAAAAAACCTGGACAACCAGTGTAAATTAATGTTCAAAAACTGGACAACCAATGTAAGTTTACATTAAAAAAAACCCTGGACAACCTATGTTAGTTGACATTAAAGAAAACCTCCAAAAACAATGTGAGTGATCATGAAAAGGAAAAAAAAGGAAAATGGTTAAACACTGATGTTGTGTTTGAAGTGTCTGTACTGAACACATTTCAAGTAAAATAAAGCCTGTGTATTTTTTGTTTTAGGCTGACCAGTATGTTCATAGCTTGTTAAAAGACAAAGTTCTCGATGGCAGGATTGTCTTGAGGTACCTTTTTAACGATCAAGCAATCATTTTCATCTCTGTACACAGAGATCAATATTCAAAAGTGGATGTCATGTTTTCAAAGGATATTCTGCTAAACTTCAAATTTTGATTGAAATTTAATTCATTTACTTTTGTATACATATATGATAATTTGACATACACGTTTTATTAAAGTGTTACAAGTTCCTACTGTGTATGTTCACTATTTTCATTGATTATTGGAGATTGTGTATATGATTTTCAGCATTGGGAATACATTATGGCTGGATCCTATCGTAGAAAGACAGCACCTAAAGCAAACCCAGACCACGATCAACAAGATGTATGTCAGATCCGAACTGCTACGCAATGGATTCGCTGTCAATAACGAAGAGGTATATTTTTTCAAGAAAGATTTTACACATCATCAGGGGGAAACTTCTTGTCATTTCATATTGGAGGCCGAGGGTCAAAATTTTTTTTTACAGAGAATCAAAATTTTGATACCATATGTTCAGGATGGTGAATTAGTGAGGGATATTGTTATGATTGTTTCTCTCTTTTTTTCAGCATGTTCAGAATTTGTACAGTTTATGTGAAGGCCTCATTCCTGTTCCAAGCTTACACAATGCAGAAGACAGGCAAGTATCTACTTTACTGGGGAATATCAAACTCAGTTCTATAAAAATGCAGAAACATGTGGTGCTCTTGTGTTGAATAGCTCTGTAGACTTCATTGTTTCTCTGTTGCAGTGCTGATTTGTCAGTGGAGACCGATTTACTGCCAGAAGCGGAGGAATTTCACAAAGTTTTTGTCTCGGCGTGTGATGACCCGGGTCTGATTTTCTTACAGCGCTGCCAGTTTGTCAAACAGTAAGTGTCAACAGCTGCTTTGGACTAGGCTCATCAAATATCCCTAAAGTACCTATATCTTGTGTAATTTTTACATGTTGGGTGTATTTTTTTTTTCTAACGGCAGACAAAAATTTTAAAAAGTGCCAAAGTTTTTCATTCATGTGAATCATATATTGCATAGAATAAAAATCTACCTAAGGCCAATATTTCAAAAGCATTTTTCTGAGAAAATGCTGTCAATTTTTTTTTTTCCCATTAAAATGACCTGATAATATCTGATGTACAGTTACTGTAAGATTCTGCATCATCGAAAAGTAGATGACAGAAATTGTAGGTAACAACATTATAGATGATAATATATTTATGATATCGTCACATAATATTTCCCTGTTGGGGCCTCACCTAACTCCAGGAACTATGATCCAAACAAACGTGAATCTGCACTCGCTGAGAATGATTGCATACTGACCTAGGTCCTGTTGTTCTTCAGAAGATGTTTAAATTATCTTCCATACAAATTCATGGAAATTTTTGGATCTGTATTGTTGTTAGACACAAGGACATGTATTATTTCCTTTGTTTAACAAGTGAGACAGATGCGTTTGTGTTATTTCTATTGTTTAATAGATTTTGTAAGACACTAAAATTTGTATCATTTTGATCATGTTAGAGACTAGATGTTGTATCGTTAGACTAGATCTTGTATCGCTTTGATTTTGTCTGTAGAATGGATGTCATGGTGGATGCGATTAATGATAAACTACAGAAGACTGAAATTACCCCAATGAAGGCCTCAAGCTGTAAAGTAGGGACTGTTTGTCTGGGAAAATACACTCAGGATGACACCTGGTATCGTGTCAAAATACTTAAGGTAAAGATCCTCCAGTGTAAAGTAGGGACAGTATGTCTGGGAAAATATACTCAGGATGACACTTGGTATCGTGTCAAAATACTTCAGGTAAAGATCGTTCGGTGTGTCCAGGGGCCTGTGTTTGCCC